>JAANYP010004034.1:0-62653 GCA_020465985.1 Centrapalus pauciflorus
TTAAAACCCCAAACCATTTTTCGTTGTATAGAAAACCCCGAACTAACTAAAAATCAGTAAATGAAGGTTTTATCAATGGTTAACTGGTTGAAACCGGTTATTAATACTACGTGGACCCGTAAATAACCTACGTAGAATAAATTTTAATTGTTGAAACCGGTTGCCAAGTATTACACATCATTACTCGTTAAAGATGTAATCCCGTTTAAAAATTACAACTAAAAATTATCAACGAGGGTTTAAATGATGTGTAATACTTGACAACCGGTTTCAACAATTAAAACTTATTCCACGTAGGTTATTTACCGGTCCACGTAGGATTAATAACTGCTTTCAAGGAGTTACTCATTGATAAAACCTTGATTTACTGATTTTTAGTTAGTCCGGGGTTTTCTATTCAACGAAAAATGGATTTTTGTTTTAATCACAAAAAGATGACAAGTTGATGGTTTTTCGCGCGATTATCCCTTTCCTAGATTACTCTGTATCAGCATATGAAGAATCCGTCAACTCAAAACATGCTTTTGTTTTAGGGGATCTTGGAGAACGAATATGACGGAGTTTCATTCGCAGTGGGGCAGGTTAGGACCATATCGGGTTATCAAGCACTTCAAAACGTATACGATGTGTCTCCAAATGATCGTTCCAAGTGGAAAAATTTGCTCGTCCTTTTGCTTATGGCTCTTGGCTATCGAGTTCTTGTCTTTGTATTGCTACAAATTCGTGTCAAGAAGAATCGTTCTTTATTTAGATTTCTGTGTTGTAAATTCAAGATCAATGACAGAAAATGAACGTATATATGCTTTCTTTCTGATTTTGAGCTATTTCTGAAAGATTTTCTTGGAAAAATTAAAGGAGTAAATGAGAAGACCGACAACAGAACGGGCTTCTTACAAAAGCACTCGAAACAAATTAGCTCAATAATAGAAGATGAATGAGTTTTTGAGATTGAGTTTTGAGTAAACTTGTATAATATTTACTTATTTGAGGTTTTAAAACTTTAAAAAGCTAAAATTAATGTTAGGATAAACTTTTGTAATAATTCATTTTTTGTTTTTTTAACCGTCCAAACCATATCTTTACATGTTTTTTGAAATGCTAAAGTGTTTTTTCTTTCTTTCATCGAAATTCTCATGATTGCTTGCCGTCAACTATTCTTTGGTTTTAATATTATCTATTTTGATCATTTTATCAATTAATTAAGTGAATCCAAACAGTAAAAGTAAACTACATTATATTTTATTGAGTTTTTAAACTAATACACATTCCCAAACACTATACTTTGACAAAAACTTATAAGCAATTTTTAAAAATCAATCCCATGTTAGAATTTCTATTTAGTGGGCTTATATGTTTAAATTATTGGGCTTTATCTCTAATAGACTTATTGGACTATTAATTAATAAACTAATATTATTGGGCTTTAGAGTTTGATGGTAACCCTAATTCTCATTCTATATATAGTGAGGGTCCCCAATACCCTAAAGCAACCCTAAGACCCCTAATCTCCATCTATCAGTGATCTGCTGTTCGGTCTAGAACATTAAGGCTTTAGGTGAGGATGACTCTCACAACCCTGTTTGTTCGTCATCAAGTTTCCGCATAAAGAAGACGATATCATTGATTCAGGTATGAGTTCTTTTATGGTTTATCTTAATGATTTGACAATATGGTTGATCCGGTTTATTATTAAAGTATATCTAACAAGTGGTATCAGAGCCCTCCATATGTGTTGAATCGTTAGATAAATATTATCTTAATTATATAAGTTTTTTTAATTAATGGCTGTGTTTCCTTTTTTTTTTCTCTTGCGCTGCCACGAAACAAAAAAAAAAAATGGAATTGTAGGTTGTGTTTTTTATAAGTAATAATAAGTCCCAATTATCATTCTCCCTCTCTTTTTTCATCTTTTACATTGTCAGTCTGTCACTTAATTCAAAATTTCAAATGTTAATGGGAAAAGTTTGTAGGATTGTTAATTGCCTGCAACTTTTGAATCAATATGGCGTTGGGAAGATTTGCAAATTTGCATGCGATCGATGCTTAGTCGTTTGAGGGTTATTTTGACGTGTTTTTTCCTACTATTATCCATTTGAAATCGTCTTGAATGACCATAGGATGTATATAAGTGTGCTTTTAACCCATAAACAAGGCGCCGTCTGTTTTTTAAGAATTAGATAAGCGAAGACCTTCTCATGTCTTCAACTTTGATTATTACATGTCAAATGTCTTCCTTTTGAAAACATAAATGCTCAAAAAATATCTTATTATAAAAAACAAACGACACCTAAGTCGATCTCGATATGTACGTGTCTTCTTAGATAGACTACAAATGTATTCATTTCGGGGTTTCCTCCTTCGCTTCCGTGGTGCACATTGCAGACAATGAGCTAAAAACAGATTGTTGTACTATTTGTGTTCCTTTGAATTTACTTACACTTTATTATTGCTTTTTCAGAAACAATAATAATGGTTATAATCATTGACTTGGGAACCATATATATCAACATAAATATGAAAATTGAAATAAAAAAGCATGAATAAAGTGGAAGAAAAAAATAAAAAATAATAATAATTGGAAAGGGTCATGTCAATGTCTCCATGTTTTTATGTTTGATAAGGAGTAAAATTATAGAAAAAGACTTGACCTTAAAAAAGGACATGATCAAGTGGCTTCTATTTCCCAATAATGTGCCATTCCCATTCCCTTTTATCATCATATTAATGGCTTAGATATTTTTAGTTGAGCAAAAGTTTTTCTTATATAATCATGTGTTGGCTTATATGTCTCATGCTACAACAGTCCAAACAAGTCGAGGTCGAGCTTAGTCCAATTAGTTTACGCTAAAACTCAACTTCTGTTTAAAAACATTGAATATATAGAAGATCTTTTGTGAACACTTTATTTGTTGTGAACATTTTAAACAACCATAAAATGACTTTGAATCTTATGAATCTTGTTGCAGATACTACCGAACTCTTCTATTAACATATGAATATTGTTAGATCCTCTGAATTTTGTTGAATCCTATGAATTTGTCGAATCTTATGAATTTTGTTGACTCCTATGAATTATTGTTACAAATATTGCTATAAAGCTTTTGAATATTATGAATCTTATTGCAAACACTTATGAACTCTTTGGATCATATCAGTCCTATTACAAACACTTGTTGATATATATATATATATATATATATATATATATATATATATATATATATATATATATATATATATATATATATATATAGAGGTGGGTTCAATGGAGAACCTCCATGCATCGAAGAACCTTGAAGAACCTCCATGCACCACCACAAAAGCATCACAATTCCCCCGTAATGCATCATTATTTTCACGTGATGCATCAAATTCTCGCGTGATGCATCGATTTTTACATTATTTCCACGTGATATATCAAAATCCCGCGTGATGCATCAATTTCTACGTGATGCATTTCAGTTTTTCTAGCGATGCATTATGGTTCTCCAAGGTTCTTCGATGCCTAAGGTTCTCCATTGAACCCACCCCTATATATATATATATATATATATATATATATATATATATATATATATATATATATATATATATATATATATATATATATATATATATACACACACACACACAAGTTATTCGTTGTGAACATTGTGAACAAATAAAAAATACATATAAGCATTCATATATATCAACAAATGTTTGTAGCATGATTCATATGATTCAAAAGGTTCATAGAAGTGTCTATAACAAGATTCAGAACATTCAAAAGGTTCATATTAGTTTTTACGAAAAGATGCATAGGATTCAACAAGATTCATAAGATTCGACAAATTCATAGGATTCAATAAAATCCATAGGATTTAATAAGATTAATAGGTTAATAGAAGGGTTCAGTAGTATTTTCAACAAGATTCATAAGATTCAAAGCTATTTTATGGTTGTTCACAATGTTCACAACGAATAAAGTGTTCACAAAAGATATTTAGTCTATATATATATATATATATATATATATATATATATATATATATATATATATATATATATATATATATATATATATATATATATATATATATATGAATGCTTATATGTATATTTTTTATTTGTTCACAACGAATAAAATGTTCACGTTGGATAAACATTATATTTAAAAACTAGACTCGATTTTTAATTTTTTTTTTACATCTAGTTTGAATAGAGAAAATTTTTGAAACTATGAGTAGTAAATGTGTATAACAACACAACCGAGTAACCAAAACATGCTCTATTTATCGTCATAGTTACATGCATAACTTAGATATCTTTATCTTTAAAAAGTGAGTGAAAATAAAATAGGATCAAAAAAGACAAAAAGAAAAAATTGACCAATATGTATTTGGACGTAATAAATGCAAGATATTTAAGTCTTGTAATCCACATAACTAATTATTATAATACACGTTTAGATCCAAATCATTGTTTGTTAACCTCTTAACGAAATTATTAAAATATTATTTTATCTTTAAATGACTTTATAAATAGTTTAATTAAAAGGTAAATAAACAATATCTAACATATTCTTGTAGGAATAAGTAGTGTGATACCAATTATAAGAAATAATTTTTTTTTAAAATTTAAATTACAATAGGGGAATTTTTTGGTCCGTAGATGGGTTTTAAAATTGTATTGGGAAATGTTTTTCTAATACAAAGCGACAGAAGACAAATAAACAACCAGCTGTGTCGCTAGCCCCTTTTGGAGTCTGAAGCTAATTCGTTTAAAAAGTGCATTTATAGATCTAGGGGGTCAATATTAGAATGAGGAGCTCCATAGCCTATGGAGCTTCAAAAGTATCAAACGCGAATAGTATAAACACGTGTTGATTACTGAAGCACACTTTCTCATGTTTGGTCACCTTGCATGAGACAACTTTTAGAGCAACCTGTCTCATACACTCCTCAATCCCACAAGAGGGAAAACACACGTTAGATCCACACATGCATGTTTGCCTCCTTCCCACCAAAAAACAAAAACATTTGATGGTCTAAGTGTTGATCTTTCTTATTGTTGGCTAGTCAAGAAGTTCACAGGCACTTCTTTCTTTGATACCCTAGCTTGTTTAAGCACGTCAAAAAGAACATCCTTAACCATATCGTGTCGGTACTTGAAACTGAAGAGCTCTCTACAATGTACTGCATGTTCTCCAAATGAGTCCAAACATGCCTTACGACAGACTGGACATATCTCATCAACCAGAAACAATGGAATCATTTGAAAGATACTTAAGGATAGTACGATATTTCATCGGTGACATGTGCTGGCCTAGACCATCAATAAGGATAGCCAAATGAAAATCTTGAGCATATGTTGATCGTATGCATTCAAATACAGTATTCTGTCTAACAATCATGTCAAAGTGAACTTCCATGTCTTGCACAGTTTTACTAAAAAGAGCACTTACCAAAGTATGTCGTGCTTTAAGTGGGGCGATTTTCTTATCAGTAAAACTACTAAAGTCAAAGTTTGGTAACGTATCACAATAAACATGCCAAAACACAAACATAATCAGAATCCATGCGGACCATGCCACATACACTACCGTCCTGCAAAACATGGTCCTGTAACACCTAAGATTAGGCCCTAAAGGCCACAAAAGCATAGGAGGACGCCTCTACCGTCAAGTACAAGCCTAGTCTACCAAACCAAATGGGTAAAGAAGCAAGTGTCCACTGAAAATCCCCAAAGAGGGCCTCCACAAACCACTAAGTCTTCAGTTGCGCCACGTAGCGCTTTGTCAAGAGCAAGGCCGCCTCTTTTATATACCCAGGTTAACATGTCCTCAAACCAAAGAAGAGTTTGGCAACACCCATACAAGATCGAAGGAAAAGGAGCTAGCTCTGCGAGTCACCTAGCTGTGGAAGAAGACACATCAACTCAACAACATTAACAGCTTCTTTCATTGCCAACCTGCTAATGAAACCACTATATCTGCTAACGGAAATAGAGATTACAATATTGAAATTACTAAACAGAAAGTAAATTACAATATTGTAAAATGAAACGAGATGTGGCTTGTGTTAAACACGATTTCCTTAAAAAAAATATTCGAGTCTGTTTCCAAAGGTACAACGGTCAAATAATGTGTACTGTTAGAATTAACCAACTTGCCTAAAATTCGTCTAAATTCTTAAGTGTTCTTCGATCTTGAAAATAGCAGCAACTTTGCTCTCAAAAGTGTGCATATTATTTCATACGTATCGTAAACGTAACTGGCGTTAAATTCTTCTATTATCTTATAGAAGAAAGAGGAAAATTAAAAAAAAAATATCTTGTGTAATCTTTATTTCCGTATTGCGATTTAAATCATGACCTTGATTATATATGTGTGACCAATAGTTAATACAATACTTAGACTTTTTCTGCGATCTCTCATTTTATCACATGTCATTATCATAATTTTATAAAAAGTTGTATACTCTCTAGGCTCATTTCTCGGTGACTAAATTTTAAGAGACGAATAATAATTGATATGTATGCACTTTTTTGGGGTCAACGTCATGTACTAGTTGTACTCTTTGTTGAAATGTGCAAAGGTACAAGATGATAAAGCGTTAAAGGTAGCCTTCAAAAGTGCAAAACTTTATATATTATTTATGGGTTTATTATTGTGTTTTCGGCGAGATAAAATTAAGCAAATAATGGCTGGATCGGGTTGGGCTGATTTATGATATGGGGCCCATTAACCTGAGAAGATTGTGGTGAATGTGACTTATTAGGCCCTTTTAATTAATGACCATTGTCTGTCCATCATTGACTACGCTTTTACACAAATTAGATTACTATCATTTTTAGATTATAAATGAAATTACTAATAATTTTATTTTTATTTATTTTTTGATTAAGTTTTCTAATAAAAGATGTTTTCGTAAAAACCCAAATTTGTTAACACACTCGAACCAATATGTGTTTACCATTTTGATCTAAACATTTTGGTGCATATATTTGACCTAAATAATTATTAGTGGTAAAAATAAACCTATCTTAAAAAAAGTTAAAAACTAATAATATACGAATAACTAAAATAAGTAATTAAATAATATACCAATTTAATTATTTTAATTCAAATTATTAAAGGAATCTAGTAAAATCTACACGTTATGTACAATCAATCATTCATACTTATCATTTCCCCTTTTATTATTTATTATCATATACACTTATAATTAGGTATTTCTAAATTATTATTCACTGTAACAAATATCTAAAATATATGCACGTTTTTTTTTTTTTAATTTCTGACATCTAAGTTCTTAACAAATTCACAAAAAATATATGTAGTCTTTATAAAATTATTTATACTTATAAACATGTAAAAAACATTCCCATTTATCATTTCGTATGAATGAAACCGATACAAAAAGACTATGTTAATGTTTTATGTATCAGTTGCATTTAAAAGTTAATATTCTTTTATACTTTTTTTCTTTTTTGTAATTTAGAGTGTGAACAACTTGAAAATATTTTATATGTTATTATTAATATAAAAGACATATTTTTTTTATAATAATTAAATTATCATTGAATAGAGACATCAACATTTAACCAACTAAAATGTATATGATAATGAGGTTTGCATATAAATATCTTTTAGTGGTACTTTGGTCTTAGTTTTGTTTCTTCTAATCCATCCAATCAAAATACAAGGTATTTGTGATGTTGGGATATTTGTATATCATTAAACCGATGAAAAACACAAACAAAGAAAAGGTCGGGTAAACACAAAATCCTGACTCTCGAAGGAAGAGTAATTAAAAGAGAGCAGACTTAGCAAAAAACTAAAACTCAGCGTACTGAATATATATATTGTATGGTAAAAAAAACAAAAAATAACGAAGTACTTTCTCATTATTATCACATAACTGATTGGTGCATAGAGTGCCCCATACGCAAACATAGATTTGCAATCTTCATGTCTTAATGATATATATTTTTAAACATATGTTTGAGCCAACTAAATTAAATTAACTAATGAGACAAAAGATTGTAATAAGATCAATGATTTGATCAAATGGATGATTGAATGTATTTACTCAAATCTTCAAATAATCATACAATCTCCTTCCTGAAAAACGTAACCGTGTTCTTCACTTGTCTTATCTTTGACCACCACGCGTATGCCCTATCCAACCCTTTTAGGCCCTCAATCACGTTCTTGGTGTACAACCCCCTCCGCAAATCTCCCTTATGAAAAAGGTGCGACAAAGGTGATCCTACATATGTCCGGGTCACTTCACATCTATTGAATTTAGATCTTTATTAAAGGAAATCCATTAAAAAGATCTTATTGGACACTACTTGCCTATTCTTTAGCAAACTTTTAATACATATAAATTCTAAGAGTATGTATGTAAAATAAAATTTTAAAGGAATTAAAAATAAAATTCATATTTTTATACTTTATAATGTTTGGTAAGGGTGAAATAGAATATGGTGTGTAGGGTCAAAGGGTATCAGTCGTGAAACGTTAAAATCTAAATTATTTATTTACAAATTGCTAGAAATGACAAATTCATTTCATGATGAATGTTAAAGAAATTCTAGATCGCTTGTTTTGGATAGTGATTTGTATATGATAAATCTAGATCAGGAATTATGTTTATGTATCATCATCTTCATTAACAATTACTTTTGCCCCTTCATTTGCGCACTTATCATTCATTACTGTGGCACCCTTGCCACAACAACCACCAATTACAATACACCCAGGATTAATCATCAACATGCAATAATATAATGATCTGATAACCTAAATTAAGTGCGGAAGCATTAAAACATAAATGAAATAGTGCAACAAGTGTTAAACACCCTACGGTGCTATAAGGTACCAAGTCTAAGTCTACACACCCATACATTTATTACAATCATCCAGAATATTACAACATTGTCTCGTAACATAAATTACCGATAAAATAGTGCCGAATCTCCAAAATCTTCCAAGCGACCTAACTAGAAGGTCCAGCAGTAGATTTTCCTTTGCCTGTAAAAATACAACAACTAAAACGTAAGCGAATGCTTAGTGAATACATAGATTGCGCATTTTATAAATTTTTATGAAGCCCAAGAGTAATCCCGACGACAAACGTCGTATACTCTCTTCGTACACCAAGTACGGACCAGAGCCGCAGCCCCTTCGAGCTCACAGCTCGGCATTTAACATACCATCTGAGACAAACGTACGATCGGGGATGACATACTGCCTACCGGGCCTAGGAGGGATCAGCTCCAGGTCATATAGCACAGTAACATCAGAGTAATCGATGCGACCCACCGGTCCATCACTAGATGCACAACAACCGAAAGGACATGCAACAAGTAAGAATGTGCATCTAAATCTACGCAAGTTAGTAGAATTCCAAACAATCAATGAAACAACAGGTCTCAGCAGGCAAAGCTTACATAAAACAAATATAAACATGCGAAATCTACTGTACTCACAGTGGGTGCGTAATTATCTTTTAACCGATATTATTTCTCTTCGGGCTTTCAACCGGATTCCACCAAGTACCCCACTGTGGGTTAAACAACACCACAAGGGACCTGTTATATCAATTACAACAATTCCTCGAGTCATTAACCGTTTAAATCTATAAAATCAAGTTTCGTATATTTAGCGATATTTTCCCCCGTTTCGGGTACATATCTAAATTCGAACTATAACTAAAGTTGAAACCCATTTCAAGTCTATATCTTGTCCTTTGCATATTTTCATATCATTTTATATGTTGTATATGAGTTTCATTCAAATTACACGAGTCTAGGGAGTAGTATTCTAAATTTTAGGCATTAAACTCGAATTTAATAGGTTAGATTCGAAATCAAGCATCAGATTCGAACCCCTTATGTCAGATTCGAACCTACCTTCGAATCTAGGGTTAGATTCGAACCCCACTTCGAGTCTAGGCTTAGATTCGAAGCCCTCCCCTTAGAATCTAACGGTACACACTCGAATCTAGCACCAAACTCGAGTTTGTTCTTGTATTTCGACTCTGTTCTTGACATATTCGAGTCTGTTCATCATTTCAACTTAAATCCTTCATTTCTAAGGCTAAAATCACTAATATATCATGTATAATACCTAGATTCGATTCTACTATGCATATATTATCACATTCCAGCAATGTTTCGAGCAAAACAAGCTTAAATTTGCATAAAATGATAGATTCGAAATTTTAGTTTCTACAAAACCGAAACCATAATCTTAGAAAGGTCGATTCTTACCTAAATTCGCACGAAATCTGAATTCTGTTTGTAGATTGCTGTTGTACTCCTCGATACCTTTCCGATGACGTATAATTCTCGAAAATCTGACGGTCGGTTTGTGATATATCTTAGAGAGATGTAGAGAGAAAATTTCTAGAGAGATGAAGTAGTGAGAGAGTGTAAACTAGAAAAATGAAGCCTATTGCCCTTTATATACTACTTTCGTCATTTTGCACATTTCATCACTCGACTTAACCGGTTCCATAAATACTGATTTAATCTTAGATTTATCATAAATAACTTTTAAATTCATAATACTCCACAAAATTAATTCTGAGTTCAATTTTCTTAAAAATAGCAACAAACTTGCTAAATATCTAAATACATAATAATCGCCCAAATTCAACTTAAATATATATAAGTTTTCCACTTAATTAACCAAAATACATCAAATTAAATCCGTGGATGTTACAGCATGGGCTCCACCACGCTCAACTTCGTCCTCGAAGTTACTCGGACTCAAACAGTTTCGGATACTTTCTTAACATTTCTGACTTAGTTTCCCATGTATGATTTGCTCCTTTATGATGCTTCCAACGTACAAGCACCATTTCTATCTCCTTGCTTCTCAATTTCTTCATCTTAGTATCTAACACACACTCCGACTCTTCAACATACCGGAGCCTTTCATCAATTTGCAGTTCAGTATGGTCGGCCCAATCCTCGTTACTAGAAGTAAATGACTTCCGAAGATTTCCAACGTGAAACACCGGATGTATGCCCGAAATCTCTTCAGGCAATTCCAAACGATATGACTGATTTCCTACTTTTTCGGTTATCTTAAATGGTCCGACGAATCTCGGAGCCAACTTTCCCCTTTTAACAAAACGAGTAACACCCCTCATGGGTGATACTTTCAAGTAGACCCAGTCATTCACTTCAAAATTGATCGGCTTGTGCCTCCGATCATAGTAACTTTTCTGACGATCCTGGGCCGCTTTCATGTTCTGCCTAATCAACTGTATCTTCTCGTTTGTTTCTTGAAGCAAGGCCGGTCCAGCGATTGGTGTTTCACCCGTTTCTCTCCAACATGTAGGAGTCCTACATTTCCTTCCATACAAAGCCTCGAACGGCGCTTTCTTGATTGTCGCATGATAGCTATTATTGTACGAAAACTCTATCAGTGGCAAATGATCATCCCAGTTGCCACCGAGATCTAACACACAAGCTCTCATCATATCTTCCAAAGTAAGGATCGTTCGTTCACTTTGGCCATCGGTTTGCGGACGATAGGCCGTACTCATTGCGATTCTCGTTCCTAACCCTTCTTGCAGTGCCGACCAGAAATTTGAAGTAAACCGGCTGTCCCGGTCCGATACTATGGACTTAGGCACTCCATGCCTAGAAACAATCTCGTCCATATAAATTTTAGCCAACTTTTCTAAGGAGTAACTTTCTCTTATCGGTATAAAATGTGCGGACTTAGTTAATCTATCGACTATCACCCAAACTGCATCATGTTGGCGCCTAGTCTTCGGCAGTTTTGTAACAAAATTCATAGTAATGTGCTCCCACTTCCATTCCGGAATAGGAAGCGGTTGTAGACTGCCGTATGGTTGCTGGTGTTCGGCTTTCACTAGTCGACAAGTCCTACACCGTTCTACGTACTGGCCGATATCCTTTTTCAATCCCGGCCACCAAAAGTCTGCCTTTAAATCGTTGTACATCTTTGTGCTCCCGGGATGTACAGAAAATTTAGATTGATGCGCTTCTTCAATGATAACATTTCTCATACCACCATACTTCGGCACCCAAATCCTTCCGTATACACCTTTTAATCCAGACTCGCTAGTTTCCATATTCTTAATCTGTACTCTAATATCCTCAACACCGACATTTTCTTCTTTCAAAGCTTCTAGTTGGGCAGCTTTGACATCGTTAATGATCGTGGAACTTAGTATAGTGGACGTCATCATATAACAGAAATCCTTAGCATAAGCTTTCCGGCTCAAGGCATCGGCTACTACATTAGCCTTCCCGGGATGATAAAGTATCTCACAATCGTAGTCTTTAATAAGCTCCATAGACCTACGTTGTCTCATGTTAAGTTCCTTCTGGCTAAAGATATACTTCAAGCTCTTATGGTCCGTGTAAAGTTGACACTTAGTACCGTACAGGTAGTGCCTCCATAACTTCAAAGCAAATGTTACTGCGGTCAACTCCAGATCATGAGTCGAATAATTCTTCTCATGCTGCTTCAACTGTCTTGAAGCATACGCTATAACCTTCCCACGCTGCATCAATACAGCGCCTAACCCTAACCTCGAAGCATCGGTATACACCACATAGTCATCATTGCCTTCAGGTAAGGCAAGTATCAGCGCCTCACTTAACGCCTTCTTCAGAACCTCAAAGGCATCCTGCTGCACAGTTTCCCACACAAACGGTGCATTTTTCTTTGTTAATGCAGTAAGAGGAACTGCAATCTTAGAAAAATCCTTTATGAACCTCCGATAATATCCTGCCAACCCCAGAAAACTTCTAACTTCGGTAGCTGTTTGAGGTGGCTCCCAATTCTTTATCGCTTCAACTTTAGCCGGATCTACCGAAATCCCAGCTCCAGAAATTACATGTCCTAGAAACTGTATCTGTTGTAGCCAAAACTCGCACTTTGAGAATTTGGCGTACAACCTTTCTTTTCTCAACAACTCCAACAGTTCTCTCAGATGTTCAGCATGTTCGGCTTCAGACTTAGAGTATACTAAAATATCATCGATTAATACAATTACCGATTTATCCAACATCGGTCTACAAACCCTATTCATTAAATCCATAAACACTGCTGGGGCATTAGTTAATCCAAAAGGCATTACCAGAAACTCGTAATGTCCATACCGAGTCCTGAAAGCTGTCTTCGGTACATCTTCTTCTCTTACTTTCAGCTGATGGTACCCCGACCTTAAGTCGATCTTAGAAAATACACTAGCCCCGTGTAACTGATCAAACAAGTCGTCTATCCTCGGCAGAGGATATTTGTTCTTAATCGTCAACTTATTCAGCTCCCGGTAATCTATACACATCCTCATCGTGCCATCCTTCTTCTTTACAAACAGTACCGGAGCTCCCCACGGCGATGAACTTGGCCGAATGAAGCCCTTATCCAACAATTCTTGCAGCTATGTCATCATCTCTTTCATCTCAGTTGGGGCGAGGCGATAAGGAGAACGAGCTACCGGTGCAGCTCCGGGGATCAGATCAATTCGAAACTCAACTTGTCTCTCAGGCGGCACGCCAGACAAGTCTTCCGGAAACACATCCGGGAATTGTGAAACAACCGGCACATCGGCCAAAGTTCTCTTCTCTGCCTTAGCATCAATTGCATATGCTAAGTATGCATCACATCCCTTTGCAACAAGCTTTCGAGCTTTTGCAATAGTCAGTAAACACAGATCCCCGCTTCTCCTATCCCCATATATACATATCTCACGCCCCTCTGGGGTAGTTATCTTTATCATTCGGCTCTTACACACTATATGGGCTTCATTCTCGATCAACCAGTCCATTCCGACTATCACATCAAACTCGCTGAACTCTATCGGAATCAGATCTAAATTGAAGACTACATCTTCAATTACTAACGTGCAATTTCGGTATACATGATCTACCTTAACTAAAGTATTGCTAGCAGTTTCAATATCAAGTATAGCAGACAACTTAGACAGTGGCATAGCAAGTCTTTGTGCAAACACAGTAGAAACAAACGACCTATTGGCACCCGAATCAAATAAAACTCGTGCTGGCATAGAATTAACTATAAACGTACCCGTGACGACCTCCGGGTTTTCCCTTGCCTCCTCTGCAGTTATCTGAAAAGCACGAGCAGGTGCCCTCTGTGACTGACCCCGGCGGTTAACTGAACCACCACTCGAACCTCCAGACGATCGTGTTGATGATGGTGCAGCAGCTGTTGGAGCATTCTTTCTACAGTTCCTGCTATAGTGACCCCACACCCCACACTTATAGCAAGCATCACCCTTCCTTGGGCAATCATTCTGAAAATGTCCCAGTTCTCCACAGCAAAAGCAAGCACGTCCGTTAGGGCACTTGCCAAAATGTTCAAGGTGACATTTGTTGCAGTATTGTGGCTCGGTGTTGATAGAGTATGCACGACCACGACCACGATCAGAAGAACCAGATGGTCGGCGAAAAGACTGCTGTGATGAGTATTGTGAAGACCGGGAAGATCCCGAGTATCCTCCCTCCCTTTGGCGCTTCGGCGGTGACGGCTGTGTTGGATTGGTGGAAGCAGCAGCAGACCCGATTGAGTAGCCCGACATAATCAAGATCTGTTCTACATTTCTGGCAGCCTCAAGTAAGCCAGCAAATGTAGGGTAGCGGACGTTGCTCATAACCCTCCTAATCTCAATATCCAGACCAGCCTCGAACCTGGTCACCTTCCTCTCTTCAGTATCAACTTGATGAGGCGCGAACAAACTCAGCCTCGTGAACTCCACAGCATACTGGGACACAGTCTTAGTCCCCTGCATCAGTGCCATAAACTTTGCTTCCAACCTCCGGCGCTCATCAACCGGACAGTATTGCTGAGTGAATAGGTCCTTGAACTCAGCCCAAGTCATAACAGAAACCTTCTCCAATGTCAAAGCGTTCACCATGGCATTCCACCACATAATTGCGTCATTAGTGAACATAGCAGTTGCATAACGAACCATGTCCTTCTCAGCACAGTCGCTGATTCGGAATGTTCGCTCAGTTGCGGTTATCCATTCAAGTGCGGCAACAACATCCCCTAAACCATTAAACTCTACAGCTCCGTTTCCTTTGAAATCCTTAAAACGACAACCTCGGGGTTTGTTAGATGACCCAGTGTTGTCATCTTGTTCCTCATTATTTCCTCCTTCCTTCTCCTTATTCCTTCTTTTATCCTCTCTTCTCTTAGCATCGGCCTCATCTCGAGCCCGAAACTGATCTTGTGTAACAACCTAACTTTTGTCGATCATGTAATGTGTGATTTGAGACAATAATATAATTCTATTATATTACTTATGTTGAAAAATTGATTAAGTAAATTCGATTTTTAAATTTATATTTATGATATAATTAAATTGAGTAAAATAAAAGAGATGTATTATACAAAAATAGAAGTGGGTTAAATGCAAATAAAGTATTTAAACTTCAAAATGATCATTCAAGATCATTTAACACAAATTACTCTCTCTCTACTCTCTCTCTATCTCACGGCAACTTCACAAAACTTTCAAGAAATTCAAGAATTTTTCAATTAATTGAAGATTAAAGACAACAAGGAGTTACAAACAACATCAAGCAACATTAATCTGCAAGAAATTAAGGTAAGAATTATGTTAATTTCAAAATATATGCATGTTTCGGTTCGGTTTTGTGAAGAATCGAAACCAAGAGATTAAAATGTGAGGATTTGATGTTGCATGTTAGAAATATTGGTAGATTATGATGAATTAATGATAATAAAAGTAACAGAAACAAAATTTGTGGAATAGATCATCCAAAATAATGAAGAAATCGGATATTTTGGTAAAAATATTGTTCTTGACAAAATTTCATATTTTTGGATGATCTTGATCAAATAATGATGTTATTGATAGGGAAAAATGTATAAAAACACTCAAATAATGATAATGTAACAAAATAAAATGTTGCATGTTAATATAATTAAGTTTTGTGAATTTTATGAGAAAATCCGTATGAATATCACCAAGAACACCAAGAACATTTCTGGAAATTTATGAACCAGAAGGATCCGAATTCGGATATGACCGAATTCGGATAAAGCACCATTTCGGTTCCTGTATTTCGGATCTAGTATCCTAATTTGGATGATCCTAATTTCGGACCATATACTTCGGAGGCTTTCAAATTCATCCTCAATTCGGATATGTTTAATTCGGTCCATGCTTGATTCGAAAACCTAGGACCGAATCCGGATGGCCATTTCGGATTTATCCGAATCCGGATAGGTGCTTGGTCCGAATTGGGATACCCGTTTCGGGTTGGTCCGGATCCGGATGATCCGAATCCGGATTGATCCGAAATTATGGTCCGAAATGCAATTTTTATATTTTAATATAAATGGCTATATAAATATATATATATATTGTTATATATATATATTTAAGAACTTTTGGAGAATTTAAAAGAATAAAGAATATGAGCAAACAGAAGATTGATGAGCTATAAAGTTATCAGAATCAGATAGAATTAAAGAATTTATGACCAAAAGATGATGACATTGATAAGATAAATATTCAGATATCAGACTCAGATAAAATACAAGAATTTGAAGACTAAAATGATGATGATAAAGATGATGAAAATGACCTGATATTATCATGAATGATTTTGAACAGGTTCAGTATATTCTGAACAAAGATTTACAGATTTAAAGACTTAAAAGCGGGTCAGAGACTTGAACTGACAGATTACAGATTGACAAAATCCTGAGATAACTCAGGTGGCAGATTCTTATATCTGTTTGACCAAGACCCAGATCTGTGAGTTATAGATATTCAAATTGAACATGCAAAGATCCGGTTGAGATATATTGATGCTGTTACATTACTTGACATTCATTTATCAGCTGGATTGAGACCTGTGCACACCATGGATAGGTGTTGCCCAGTGAATCATGATAGCTATTTGCTTATCATTTCATATTGCATTTATTAACATTTCAGACTTTGCTTTATGATTCGTTGCTATCATGACTCTTAAGACTTATGCTTACATCATTGATCAGACTTTTGATAAGATTTATTCAGCTTGACTAGCCCTTATGGTCTATTGTTCTAGACCCGGCTATTTCACCAGTTCTCACGAATTTGGTAATGACCTCCGATGTTCGGCCACGTTGACCTACTGGTAGCTAGCCCAGTATGTGGTTGATCCCCACGATATAAGCGTGAGTGTGGTTTGAACATCATCCGATCTTAAGATACTATATCTCAATCATGATGAGGGCTGTAGCGGCAGCCAAGACTTATCACGCTTAGATTTATGACTCCGCTTGACACGCATGTTAATATTGAAAATCTATAAACTCACTAAGCTTTGCTTACAGATGTTGCTTTAAAATTTTACAGGAAAAGCCAAAGGAAAATCACCTGCTGGACCTAGTACTTAGGTCATTCAAGATCCAAGTTTTGAAGCTTTCCTAGACCACTTCTCAACAAACTTTCTGGTACTGATTGGAAGACAGCTAATGTGGTGATTCTGGGTAGACTTGTTGTGATGATTGATGTTATGAATAGATTAGATGTTACCCTTTTATAATTTTATAATTTTTATAACTTTAATTTGAAATATGTAATCTGTATCCTAATATGTAATGTACATGTAATTTTATTTTTCCGCAATTTAATTACCCTATCTTAGTATGGTTGATATCGTATTGCATGATGTGGGACCTAGACTGGTGAGAACTGCCCCGTAAGGGGTGGTCTTCACAGGATGGTATCAGAGCACTAGTTTGAGTGAATCAAGTATTACGTAAGTATACTTGATCTCAAACTGAAGCAATACATATGTATCAATCATTTAGGTGGATTGAACTGAGATAGGATGTACAGACTATTAGGATGGGAAAAAGGGTACGTAGATCTAAGTCTATAAACTGATAGATAATTGATTTTAATTTTTCAGTAGAAGATGTCAGGATCAGGATCAGGTGATATTCCCAACAATATGACCCAACAACAAATGTTTGAAATGATGCAACAATTTCTAGCCCAACACTCAGAACAACAAAACAAAATGATGCAAGAACAGTTTCGTGCCAGAGATGAGGCCGAAGCTAAGAGACGTGAAGAAAAGAAAAATAAGAGAAAAGAAAAGCAAATTCAGATTAATGAAACTGATTCTGATAACTCTACCCATGAAACCCAAATCGAGCAGCCTAAAGGCTGTAAGTTTAAGGATTTCAAAGCTAGCGGTGCGTTAAACTTCGAGGGTACAGTTGATCCGATTCAGGCGATGGATTGGATTAGTCATACAGAAGAAATATTTAGAATCTCTGACTGTTTAGATTCTAAGAAAGTAAGCTACGCATCTGCGTTGTTTGTTGGAGCTGCTCGTGCATGGTGGAAGACACAACGAAGCATATACGGTGAAGAGGTGATTCGGACTTTAGAATGGGAGCAGTTTCTTGAGATGTTTAATGCAAAGTACTGCCCGGTCGACCAGAAAGATAAGATGGAAGTCCAATTAATGCAACTGACTCAGGGAACAAAGACCGTCGACGAATACGAGCACGAGTTTTCGCGATTATGCGGTTATTCTTCATACCAGGTTGCTACTGAAGAAAGGAAAATGAATAGATTCCGAGTAGGACTCAATCCAAAATACCGGCACCCGATGAGCGCGATCAAATACAAGAGTTACTTGGAAATGGTAGAAGCGGCTAGACAAATCGAACGAGGTTACTTAGAATACGGCGATCAGCTATACGCTCCGTCTACCAATCCGATGAATCCGTCTCCTCCAAAGAAACAGCGATTTGGCAGATTCTTTAAGCCAAATAAATCTCAGTCTCAGCAATCCTATCAGCATAGTTCACAACCGAAAGCGCAAGCCTACTCACTGACAAACGAGCCGCGATTCTGCAAGAGATGCAGAAAGTCTCACATGGGATTATGTAATCCAGAAGACGTTACTTGCTTCGCGTGCAACATGATCGGTCACAGCAGTGATGAATGTCCACAGCAGGGACGAGGATGTGCGAAGTGTGGAAAAAGAGGACACTTTATGTACCAGTGTCGTAGCGGACCGCGTTATCAGTCTCAATCATCAGCAGGAGGTTCTACAGGGAAAAGTTCTGCTGCAACGCCGACTGCACGGACTCGAGCTTTCCAAATTACAGCTGAAGAGGCGAGAGAAACACCAGACGTAGTCACTGGTACGTTTCTGTTAAATACGATACCTGCTCGTGTGTTATTTGATTCTGGCGCAAGTCGTTCTTTTATATCGACTTCTTTTGCATCAAGACTACATAAAGCTCCATCAAAACTTCCTGTGATTCTAGACATTGAGACAGCCAGTAACAACTTTGTTATGGCTGATTCCGTTTATCGAAACTGCACACTACTCGTAGATAATATTGTATTCAATCTCGACCTCATCCCGATTCCGTTAAAAGAATTTGACGTCATCATCGGCATGGATTGGCTAATGAACAACGAGGCCACAATTATCTGCAACCGACGAGTAATCAGAATCAAATCTTCAGACGGTCGAGTACTTGAGATCAAGGGCGAAAAGCGGAAAGGTGCGCATTGCTTTATATCTGTAGAAAAGGCTCACAAATATTTGTCTAAAGGTCACGACTCTTACCTTTGTTATGCTCTAACTCCAGTTATATTCTCTTCTGATCTTATTGAAGATATTCGAGCTGCTCAAACTGAAGCGCTGAAAGAAGAGAACATAGATTCTGAAAATCTTAAAGGGCAATTACAATTTCTAACTCTGAACCATTTGAGACTTCACTGTCTCAAGGGAAACCGAATCTGGGTTCCTAAATATGGTTCTATTCGTAACACTCTTCTGTCCGAAGCTCATCAGTCCAAGTTATCCATTCATCCTGGCAGCTCAAAGATGTATTTTGATCTGAAAGCTGATTACTGGTGGCCAGGAATGAAGAAAGATATCGGTAAGTGTGTTGAAAGCTGCAGAGTCTGTCAGATGGTTAAGGCAGAACATCAGAAACCCTTCGGGGATATGCAACCACTACCAGTTCCCGAGTGGAAGTGGGAGCATATAACTATGGATTTCATCTCAAAGCTGCCGAAGACCAAAAGACAGCACGACTCTATCTGGGTAGTCGTGGATCGATTAACGAAGTCAGCTCACTTCATACCGATGAAAGAAACTTATTCTCTCGATAGATTGGCACAGATATACATCACAGAAATTATCTCTCGTCACGGTGTGCCAAAGTCTATCGTTTCTGATCGTGATAGTCGCTTCACATCCAGATTCTGGCAAGCATTACAAGAAGGGATGAGTACTCGGATTTCCATGAGTACAGCTTATCATCCAAATGCAAATGGCCAGAGTGAGCGTACTATTCTAACTCTTGAAGATATGCTTCGTGCCTGCATTCTTGATTTAGGTGGTAACTGGGATGACCACTTGCCGTTGGTCGAATTTTCATACAATAACAGTTATCATTCAACGATCAAGATGGCCCCTTTTGAAGCTTTGTACGGAAGAAAGTGCAGAACTCCCACCTGTTGGCGTGAAACAGGCGAATCGCCAATAGCAGGACCTGCTCTTCTACAGTTGACACACGAAAAGATTCAACTTGTTAGAAGAAATATTCTTGAAGCTCAGAGCAGGCAGAAGTCGTATTATGACAACCGGCACAGATCAATAAGTTTTGCGGTTAACGATTGGGTGATGTTGAAAGTATCCCCAATGAAGAATGTGGTACGGTTCATTAAAAGAAACAAGTTAGCTCCGAGATTTATCGGACCGTTCAAGATCGTCGAAAAGATTGGAAATCAGTCTTATCGTC
Organism: Centrapalus pauciflorus; assembly: GCA_020465985.1. Lineage (NCBI taxonomy): Eukaryota > Viridiplantae > Streptophyta > Magnoliopsida > Asterales > Asteraceae > Centrapalus > Centrapalus pauciflorus. The sequence goes on from JAANYP010004034.1 coordinate 20,810, forward strand.
TTGATCTACCGGCTGACTTAGCTGGAATACACCCTGTATTCCATGTTAGTCATTTGAGGAAAAGCTTGGCTGACGAAAGAGAGGTACAATTACCACACGTTAACCTGCAAATTGATGAAAAGCTTCGCGTGATTGAAGAGCCAGAACATATTCTGGACTCGAAGATCAAGAAGCTAAGGAATAAAGTGATACAGATGGTGCTCGTCCAGTGGAAACACCACAAAGGTTCGCATCAGTCTTGGGAATCCAGAGATGTAATGAAAGCAACTTATCCCAATCTGTTCGAATCCAGCTAACTTCGGGGACGAAGTTTGTGCGTGGTGGAGCCCATTCTGTAACAACCTAACTTTTGTCAATCATGTAATGTGTGATTTGAGACAATAATATAATTCTATTATATTACTTATGTTGAAAAATTGATTAAGTAAATTCGATTTTTAAATTTATATTTATGATATAATTAAATTGAGTAAAATAAAAGAGATGTATTATACAAAAATAGAAGTGGGTTAAATGCAAATAAAGTATTTAAACTTCAAAATGATCATTCAAGATCATTTAACACAAATTACTCTCTCTCTACTCTCTCTCTATCTCACGGCAACTTCACAAAACTTTCAAGAAATTCAAGAATTTTTCAATTAATTGAAGATTAAAGACAACAAGGAGTTACAAACAACATCAAGCAACATTAATCTGCAAGAAATTAAGGTAAGAATTATGTTAATTTCAAAATATATGCATGTTTCGGTTCGGTTTTGTGAAGAATCGAAACCAAGAGATTAAAATGTGAGGATTTGATGTTGCATGTTAGAAATATTGGTAGATTATGATGAATTAATGATAATAAAAGTAACAGAAACAAAATTTGTGGAATAGATCATCCAAAATAATGAAGAAATCGGATATTTTGGTAAAAATATTGTTCTTGACAAAATTTCATATTTTTGGATGATCTTGATCAAATAATGATGTTATTGATAGGGAAAAATGTATAAAAACACTCAAATAATGATAATGTAACAAAATAAAATGTTGCATGTTAATATAATTAAGTTTTGTGAATTTTATGAGAAAATCCGTATGAATATCACCAAGAACACCAAGAACATTTCTGGAAATTTATGAACCAGAAGGATCCGAATTCGGATATGACCGAATTCGGATAAAGCACCATTTCGGTTCCTGTATTTCGGATCTAGTATCCTAATTTGGATGATCCTAATTTCGGACCATATACTTCGGAGGCTTTCAAATTCATCCTCAATTCGGATATGTTTAATTCGGTCCATGCTTGATTCGAAAACCTAGGACCGAATCCGGATGGCCATTTCGGATTTATCCGAATCCGGATAGGTGCTTGGTCCGAATTGGGATACCCGTTTCGGGTTGGTCCAGATCCGGATGATCCGAATCCGGATTGATCCGAAATTATGGTCCGAAATGCAATTTTTATATTTTAATATAAATGGCTATATAAATATATATATATTGTTATATATATATATTTAAGAACTTTTGGAGAATTTAAAAGAATAAAGAATATGAGCAAACAGAAGATTGATGAGCTATAAAGTTATCAGAATCAGATAGAATTAAAGAATTTATGACCAAAAGATGATGACATTGATAAGATAAATATTCAGATATCAGACTCAGATAAAATACAAGAATTTGAAGACTAAAATGATGATGATAAAGATGATGAAAATGACCTGATATTATCATGAATGATTTTGAACAGGTTCAGTATATTCTGAACAAAGATTTACAGATTTAAAGACTTAAAAGCGGGTCAGAGACTTGAACTGACAGATTACAGATTGACAAAATCCTGAGATAACTCAGGTGGCAGATTCTTATATCTGTTTGACCAAGACCCAGATCTGTGAGTTATAGATATTCAAATTGAACATGCAAAGATCCGGTTGAGATATATTGATGCTGTTACATTACTTGACATTCATTTATCAGCTGGATTGAGACCTGTGCACACCATGGATAGGTGTTGCCCAGTGAATCATGATAGCTATTTGCTTATCATTTCATATTGCATTTATTAACATTTCAGACTTTGCTTTATGATTCGTTGCTATCATGACTCTTAAGACTTATGCTTACATCATTGATCAGACTTTTGATAAGATTTATTCAGCTTGACTAGCCCTTATGGTCTATTGTTCTAGACCCGGCTATTTCACCAGTTCTCACGAATTTGGTAATGACCTCCGATGTTCGGCCACGTTGACCTACTGGTAGCTAGCCCAGTATGTGGTTGATCCCCACGATATAAGCGTGAGTGTGGTTTGAACATCATCCGATCTTAAGATACTATATCTCAATCATGATGAGGGCTGTAGCGGCAGCCAAGACTTATCACGCTTAGATTTATGACTCCGCTTGACACGCATGTTAATATTGAAAATCTATAAACTCACTAAGCTTTGCTTACAGATGTTGCTTTAAAATTTTACAGGAAAAGCCAAAGGAAAATCACCTGCTGGACCTAGTACTTAGGTCATTCAAGATCCAAGTTTTGAAGCTTTCCTAGACCACTTCTCAACAAACTTTCTGGTACTGATTGGAAGACAGCTAATGTGGTGATTCTGGGTAGACTTGTTGTGATGATTGATGTTATGAATAGATTAGATGTTACCCTTTTATAATTTTATAATTTTTATAACTTTAATTTGAAATATGTAATCTGTATCCTAATATGTAATGTACATGTAATTTTATTTTTCCGCAATTTAATTACCCTATCTTAGTATGGTTGATATCGTATTGCATGATGTGGGACCTAGACTGGTGAGAACTGCCCCGTAAGGGGTGGTCTTCACATCTTGTATCATTTTATTCTGCTCAGCCATCATAGCTAGCATCATCTCTCTGGCTTCTTCAGGTGTCATTCCTCCTCCAGACATGTTCTGTAATATAAACATATAATTTGTTTAGCAACATGTCATAAACTTAAAGACACCATTCATTTGTCCCGTATGATAGTCAATCTCTTATAATTACTAGATCGTAACCTATCTTAGTTTAGATCATTACTTAAACCACTACATATCATTACCTAATGTTTGAGATCAAGATCTCACGGACTCTTGAATCTCAAACAACTGCTCTGATACCATCTCGTGTGGCACCCTTGCCACAACAACCACCAATTACAATACACCCAGGATTAATCATCAACATGCAATAACATAATGATCTGATAACCTAAATTAAGTGCGGAAGCATTAAAACATAAATGAAATAGTGCAACAAGTGTTAAACACCCTACGGTGCTATAAGGTACCAAGTCTAAGTCTACACACCCATACATTTATTACAATCATCCAGAATATTACAACATTGTCTCGTAACATAAATTACCGATAAAATAGTGCCGAATCTCCAAAATCTTCCAAACGACCTAACTAGAAGGTCCAGCAGTAGATTTTCCTTTGCCTGTAAAAATACAACAACTAAAACGTAAGCGAATGCTTAGTGAATACATAGATTGCGCATTTTATAAATTTTTATGAAGCCCAAGAGTAATCCCGACGACAAACGTCGTATACTCTCTTCGTACACCAAGTACGGACCAGAGCCGCAGCCCCTTCGAGCTCACAGCTCGGCATTTAAACATACCATCTGAGACAAACGTACGATCGGGGATGACATACTGCCTACCGGGCCTAGGAGGGATCAGCTCCAGGTCATATAGCACAGTAACATCAGAGTAATCGATGCGACCCACCGGTCCATCACTAGATGCACAACAACCGAAAGGACATGCAACAAGTAAGAATGTGCATCTAAATCTACGCAAGTTAGTAGAATTCCAAACAATCAATGAAACAACAGGTCTCAGCAGGCAAAGCTTACATAAAACAAATATAAACATGTGAAATCTACTGTACTCACAGTGGGTGCGTAATTATATTTTAACCGATATTATTTCTCTTCGGGCTTTCAACCGGATTCCACCAAGTACCCCACTGTGGGTTAAACAACACCACAAGGGACCTGTTATATCAATTACAACAATTCCTCGAGTCATTAACCGTTTAAATCTATAAAATCAAGTTTCGTATATTTAGCGATATTTTCCCCCGTTTCGAGTACATATCTAAATTCGAACTATAACTAAAGTTGAAACCCATTTCAAGTCTATATCTTGTCCTTTGCATATTTTCATATCATTTTATATGTTGTATATGAGTTTCATTCAAATTACACGAGTCTAGGGAGTAGTATTCTAAATTTTAGGCATTAAACTCGAATTTAATAGGTTAGATTCGAAATCAAGCATCAGATTCGAACCCCTTATGTCAGATTCGAACCTACCTTCGAATCTAGGGTTAGATTCGAACCCCACTTCGAGTCTAGGCTTAGATTCGAAGCCCTCCCCTTAGAATCTAACGGTACACACTCGAATCTAGCACCAAACTCGAGTTTGTTCTTGTATTTCGACTCTGTTCTTGACATATTCGAGTCTGTTCATCATTTCAACTTAAATCCTTCATTTCTAAGGCTAAAATCACTAATATATCATGTATAATACCTAGATTCGATTCTACTATGCATATATTATCACATTCCAGCAATGTTTCGAGCAAAACAAGCTTAAATTTGCATAAAATGATAGATTCGAAATTTTAGTTTCTACAAAACCGAAACCATAATCTTAGAAAGGTCGATTCTTACCTAAATTCGCACGAAATCTGAATTCTGTTTGTAGATTGCTGTTGTACTCCTCGATACCTTTCCGATGACGTATAATTCTCGAAAATCTGACGGTCGGTTTGTGATATATCTTAGAGAGATGTAGAGAGGAAATTTCTAGAGAGATGAAGTAGTGAGAGAGTGTAAACTAGAAAATGAAGCCTATTGCCCTTTATATACTACTTTCGTCATTTTGCACATTTCATCACTCGACTTAACCGGTTCCATAAATACTGATTTAATCTTAGATTTATCATAAATAACTTTTAAATTCATAATACTCCACAAAATTAATTCTGAGTTCAATTTTCTTAAAAATAGCAACAAACTTGCTAAATATCTAAATACATAATAATCGCCCAAATTCAACTTAAATATATATAAGTTTTCCACTTAATTAACCAAAATACATCAAATTAAATCCGTGGATGTTACAATTACCATCCATCTTAATGAATGAATATTTAACAAAAGTATATATTTTTTTATTAAAACGAACATGTACACTGACAAAGATTTGTTTATTCATTTTTTTCAATTTATTTGTTTTGTTAAATTTTAAATAAATCAACACTGAAAAAAAACTATTCATGTTCTTACACACACACACACATATATATATATGAAAAAAAAGTTAATGGTGATTTATTTTCCATATTTTTCATTCCTATGTATCTTGTATTACTTAGATTCCTTTTGTGCACTCTTAGTAGATTAACTGGTACACAAAAGTTCTTCGAGATTCCATGATACACAATATATATTTGTGATTTCTATTGTTGTTGCCCCTTGTGCTGCTACAACTATTACTATTACTGTTATTATTATCATTATGATTATTATTATTGTTGTTATTATTATTATATTTTGTGACTGTATTAATATTTGAAAATGTTTTAAGATTAAGTTAGATATTGATTTAGTATAAGGTAAAAAAATTATTTTAAATTGTTATTAAAAAGATAACATTTAGATTTTAAATTTGATTTGATGTAATTAGATTAGATCAAGTAATGATAATTTTAAATAATGAAGTGTCAACATATAAGAAAGATATAGGGGTGTTTAATAGCATTTATCAAGGATCTTATTGTCTCTAATCTCTTATGCGATAAGAGATTAGACACATAAGTGTTTATGATATGAATAAGAGATAAGTGACATTTACCTCTTATCGAGTCTTATTATGATAAGTGTTTGATTTGTTTCTTCTTATCGTGTCTTATTCCTAGACTTTTAACAAAGTTCTTTCCAACACAAAAACCCTAACGCATCCACCTTCCCTCACATTGGCTCCGACGCCAACACCGGCTAGGCTTTGATGGCAACGTCGACTGAGCTCCGATGTCGACCAATAATAATAACCGAAAAGTTGATTCAAAGTCTTTATTGAAGTCAAATGCTAATAAGATTTTCTTTTAAATCAGTGAGACTTAACAAATAAAAATGATTAGTTAGAATTATATTTTAAATATTATTATTTTTATTTCTAAATTTAAAATTGGTATATAACATTTGATCAGACATTTTTTAAATTACAAATCTAACAGTCTTATTGAATATCTTATCAGACTTTGACTACCACCTCTCATCAATCAAAAGTGTAATCAAACATTAGTCTAGTTACTTTTATGCAATCAAACAATACTTAATTAAGTGTTTTCATAAGCTTATTTAATTTGTTTCATCATAGTTTATTTAACTAATTTTTTTTTCACGTCTTATAATTATTTAAAATCTTTTTATATATAACGTAGCATTATTTATTTATTTTTTAGATCAACCTAAAAATAATACCCAAAACAAAAATAAATACACGAGTATAATTGAATATATATCAAATTCCAAATATACCCCTTGAACAATAATTATGCAAATTCAAATTTGTAACGTGTCTCATCTCATGATCTCATCTATAGTTTCTTTAGTCCGTCGATCTCAGTCTTATTATATTCAGATTATGATTATGTTAATTTTACTAATACTATTCAATCCGCGTGATCTAATCCGACAATTTGTCGTCTTTAACGTTAAGTTAACACTTTCGATCGAATTCGGACATACGTAAGAAGCTTGTCATTAAATTTGTACGAGTATTAATCGACAGATGTGACACTACATAAAACAATGACCCCTTCGATCGTGGCCTTTTTCAGTCTCCGGTTTTCATGCACATGCACCTTTAATTCTTTCTCTTACACATACGTAATACGATAAGGTCTGTCTGATCCTAAACCAGTACGTCTATAAAAAGCATCTTTATGGACATTTGGTGTACAATGCAGAAAAAAAAAAGTGCAAATTATTTAAGTGTTTTTGAGTTATATATCCAAAAGATGAATAAGTTAAAAAGACAAAGTTTTTCCAAGAAAAACAATGGGATTATGAGGCTAAAAGTTGTGGTAGAGAAGCTGCAAAAGAGTCTTTTACAAGCCAAGAAATGGGCACCCAAGAACATAGAGTTTGGAACCACCGGTGATCAAGAAATGGTTCCGGAAGACGTGAAAGAAGGCCATTTTGCGGTTATTGCAGCCGATGATGACGAAGAAAGGAGATTCGTGGTTCCTTTAACGTACCTTGGGTATCCTTCGTTTCAAAGGTTGTTGGAGAGAGCGGCGGAAGAGTATGGGTTTAACCACGAGGGTGCGCTTATGGTGCCGTGTAGGCCGAGTGAGCTCGAGTGGATTTTGGCTACGAGAGGGTCTGGAGCCGGAGATGATGTCGGTTGGGGTTCGTGTGAAACCATGGTCGAGAGCTGTTGATTCTGATTTGATTTTCTATATGTTTATGAATATATAGTCTCTTAAAGCTGATTTATAAAAGATCATTTGGTGTCTCATTGATTTGTTTTGTTTCATCAAATATAATAAATTGTTGTATACCAAGTTAATTATATGTTTGTAACTATAAAATGAACCAAAAACAGTTTTTTAAACTTCATATACCAGCCTTGTGTTTTGTTAATAGATAAATACGAATAGACGAATAGCGATGAATATGAATGGGAACAAAACTTGGACGAAAGAAGCGTTTTCGTATGAACCGTCTATCGCCCAGATGGTTAGTCAATTAAGCACATTGTTGTGCATCAAAGTATGGTTAAGAATGGAATGAGGTTATAGGCTAGTCAAGACCGAATCTCGGTTAAGGCTAGAGACCATATTAGTTAGGACTTAGCCAACAAAAACCACTACAGGAAAAATAGGATTTTGCGACGATAAAAGTCGTCGAGAAAAGTCCAACTAAAACCTTCTGCGACGACATGTTATCTCAATAACTGTGCCTAAAAACCTTTTGTGACGACATTGTACGTTCAGCAGCAAGAAATAGACACGTCATCACATTTGGCGATGACATTGTCGTCATGAAAAGTCACCAAAAAACTAAATCAAAATAAAATTAACCTTTTGTGACGATAAATGTCGTTGCAAATAGAGTACTTAGATGACTTCTGTCAGCGCTAAAGGTTTTTCTTTTTTAATTAAAATCACTTTTAGCAACCACATGTTTTAAATCACTTTAAATGAATATATGTTTTAGTAACACTAATTATTTTAAATACTGTTTAAATTTGATTTACTTTGATATATGTTTTAATTTGATATTACTTTAAACTAATATATGTTTTAATAACACTAATCAATATACATTTTAATATATGTTTTAATTTTATGATACTTTAAAGTAATTTATATGTTTTAGTTAATTTGATGTTACCTTAAATTAATATAATGTTTTGAATAACACTGATTTAATATATGTGTTGTTTTTATGATAATTTAAAGATAACAATTAGTAAATATTAAACTGATCATAAATTTTTATTGAAGCTTTTTTATATTAGGCAATTATGTTTTTTTTTTTTTTTTTTTTTGCTTTTAATCACAAACTACACATGTAATTATCAAACAATTATCTATCACAAAACTAACAAGATATGCAAAAAAATAAACTTGTAAAGTTAACAACATATGTAAATTACAAACAATTATCTTTAAATCATTAAAAAAAACACAATATATGCACTATTTTATACATATTTTTTGAAAATCCATATTAACTTATAAAATATAAACTATATGTATACACACACACTTAAAAAAATATAGAAAAACCAACAATATATAAAACTTAATCCATACCCTACTTTATAATTTCAAAAACAAACAAACTATAGATATGTAAAATTACTAAAAATATCAATTCATACATTATTTTATATGTACCCTTTTGAAAATTACATACTAAAAACTATACTTAAAGGCATATTAAACCCACGTTATATACTTAAACAAATAAACACATAATAGTAACTTAAACGTTACATATAAATCAATAAAACAGTTGGTTGACAGGAGAAAATGATGTGACCAGATTGGATTGGTGACCAAAAAAATGGATGTTACCAAAAAAATGTAAGATTTATATATTTAAAAAAAAAAACAAGACAATAAGTATAAAAACTGGTTGGTTTCGTGGCCGGAAAAAAATAGTCACATGGTTGTCAGTGGCCAGATTTTTCTTGCAAATGACCAGAAAACTTCATGGTGGTGGTTCAGCGGTGAATGTAGCCGGAAGTATTAGTGGGTCCTTGGAAAAAGAAGAGTTGTCGGAGATGCTTGAGAGAGTGTGTGTTTTTTTGTGGCCGTAAAAATGAAAATAGGAGAGCAGAGGAAGAGTTGCAAGTTGGATTTATCACGGTGACTTTTAGCGGCGACATCCTGTCGTTACAGAATGGTTTTTGAGGCAACATGTCGTAGATGCCTCAAAATCGTATGTCCCAAAAAAAGCGGGCTTTTCACCACAAAAATAATAATCTCGGAGCGAAAAAGATAAAATAAAAAATGGTTTTGACCTTACCGTCCTTGCAAAAAATGACATTTGATTTTTCCAGGTCAAAAGTCAAAAAAACAAACTGTTTTCATGTAGCTGGTTGTAATCACAAAAGGGTTAGTTGGATATTCTTATTTAGCTTGACCCACCGGTCAGGTCAGTTACATGTTTTAAGGTCTATCTGGTTTATTGGATTTCATGATATTTATGTTCATGTGATTTCTTGATGTGTCTTAAAATCCCGTGTTGCGACTCCCGAATCATGCAAAATTTTATAAACCAAGATTTATACAAATTTCATGACAACAAAGTAGTGTAAAACAAGAACTTTAAGGCATTGTTCATTCATGATCATCTCGATTCTGATGGATTTGCGTTTTGCAACACAGCCAGTGTCTTCTAAGTTCTATTCGTGATGTCATTGATACAAGAAACAAACAAGGTTAGTCAAAACCGGTAACCGGTTGAGTAAAAAGTCTGTCAAATCGACTATTACCTCACAAATATGAAATGCTGCATATGAAACAAGCTACATCGGTCCACAAGATTACCGGAAGAGTTGTAGAAACGTTGAGGCCAAATGGAAATCCCAGGATTTAGTAAAGATGGAATGGGGCCAAATGGAATACAAATAGGAAATCAAAATACTAGCAATCGTAGAGGTAGGAGGGACATATGTGTTCTTATTTTGTTGGTGAAGTAAACTCAAAGTATCTGAGCATAAAAAAGCCGATCAAATCGATATTTGCATCACAAATGCAACGGACTAGATTGATCCACAAGACTGCCTGAAGGGTCTCACAGAAACATTGGAGCAGTTCCCTTGGCAAAACACACATGTATGAACTCAAAAAGACCAGGATTCAGTAATCATACAATGAAGCCAAATGGAACACAAAGAATGGATAGAAAATCCAGATACTACATAAGTCATTACACTCTTGAATAAAAATTGTAGCAATCATAGGTAGGGAGAATATGTTCTTGTTTTGTTGGTAAATTAAATTCAAAATATAGTGCAAGAAAAAACAAACCTAGATTAAAAAAAGAAGAGGATGAAAAGGGTTGAAAAGCCCTTAAAATTTAACAAGGTAACCTGTCCTTCGTCCTCTTCAGCTTATAATCATAGTCCCACTTCAGCATGTAAGATGCACTCTACGGACCATCAGCCACCTGAAATATATATGAGCTGACTGTCGATCCCCCAACCCAAAAGGATACACCTCTTGAGCTATAACATGGAGCCTATGACAATGATGCCAATCTACCACTCTAACCAGATAGACCGGCCTTAGTCCTCAAGTGCTCCTTGAAACCCATAATATCACCTTCCCACCGTGTCACAGCCTGGTTTTCACACACCCATATCTCATGGGCAACCTGGTTTATGAGCCTGAAGTCGTGGCTAACAAGTACCATTCCACCATCCCATTCGTTCAGTGCCTCTGCCAACGAGTCAATTGTTTCGATATCCAAGTGATTGGTCGGCTCATCCAAAAGCAGCATCTGTGGTTGCCTGAAGGCTAACCAGGCAAAAATCACACGGCTTTTTTGTCCATCTGACAAGTTCTTCATAGGCATCACCTGTGCTTTCCCTGTGAGACCAAATCTGCCAATTGCTGCCCTCATCTTCTCTTCTTCGTTCCCTGGATACTCTCTCATCATATATAACAAGGCAGACAATTCCAAATCCAGTTTCTCAGCCAAGTGCTGGTGATATTGGGCAATCTTCAAGTGGTTGTGACGCCTCACCATGCCATCAAGAGGAACCAGTTCCCCTGTCATCAGCTTCAGCAACGTACTCTTACCAGCTCCATTGGGTCCCACCAACGCCACACGAGAGTCGAGGTCAACTCCAAAATCAAGGCATTTGTAGATGAGGTTATCAGGCGTATAACCAAAAGAAACCTCTACAAACTGAAGGACAGGAGGAGGAAGCTTGCCAACATCAGCAAACCGGAAAACCAAAACCTTGTCCCTAGCAACTTTCTCTGTGAGACCACCACGCTCCATTTTGGCCAGAGTTTTCTCCTTGCTCTGTGCCTGACGAGCAAGCTTTGCAGACCCATGTCCAAACCGAGCAATGTACTCTTTCATGTTAGCAATCTGATCCTGCTCCCATTTGTACTGTTTCATCTGATTCTCTTCCAGTTCTGAACGAGTTTGAACATATTGGTCATAATTTCCAGTATACATCTTCAACTTCTTGCTTTGCATGTGTATTATGTTGGTGCAGACACCATTCAGAAAATCCTGAGAGTGTGAGACCACAACAAGTATGCGCTCAAATTTCTTCAGGGTTTCCTCCAGCCACACACATGCTTCAAGATCTGCAATCCATTTGTAAAAACATCATGAAAAATCAGAACACTAACTTCAGTTTAATTCTGGAAGGGATATATAAAGCACAAAGAGAATGAAACCTTTTTTTTTTTTGAAAGGCTAACCTACACTACCACCAATGTCTCAATTGAGACTTGGTTGAGGGCAACACCTAAGATACCGCCACGCTATAAGCCTTTTGATAAGAACATAAAATTTAAATCTTCTGAGAGCAATATTAACTCACCAAGATGATTTGTGGGTTCATCAAGTAGCAAAATGGTTGGGTTCATAAACAGAGCACGTGCCAAAGCAATTCGCATCCTCCAGCCACCAGAGAAGTCTCGTGTTTTCTTTTCTTGCATTTTCTTGTTAAAACCAAGACCATTTAAAATCTCAGCTGCACGTTTCTCTGCAGTGGATGCATCCATAGCATCTAAACGTTCATAGATACGATCAAGTGCTTCTCCACCACCATCATCCTAAATCCACAAAGTAAGATTGTAAGACACACTCTAGTAAAACAATTTACAGGTAGCTAGATTCTAGAATACATTCAACCAAACACATTCAAATTCTTTTAGTTATATTAGCACCTGTCCAGCCAAGCGCTCAGCCTCTGCTTCCAGCTTCAGCCTTTCTTCATCACAGTTCATCACAGCCTCGAGTGAAGACATATCAGAAGCTTCAATCTCTCTTGTTAGATGGAATATATCCATGTGATCGGGGATTGGAAGTTCACGCAAACCAATTGAAGCAAGAAGAGTAGATTTCCCACAGCCATTCAACCCGAGCAAACCATATCGTCTGACAAGATTAATAATGAATAAATTAATAAAATATAATTATAATTAATAAATGAATAAAAAACAATCTACCACAAGAGAATGGTGCAAACCTCCCGTAGTTAAGCTCCAGCTCAGAATCAACAATAAGATCATGTCCATGAAATGTAAGTGACAGAGACTCTATCTGCAATCACAAATAAGAGGTCATTTTACAAAATTTGTGGTACTCAGCAGCCTGCTTGAAATGCAAAGGCCATTGGTGACATACAGGAATCAACATACTACTCTCAAGTACATGCAAGAAAAAGGTACAACTTAGTTTTTGCTGGACCATGAAACATCTGATTTTATAGAACTGACAAATGTTCCAACAGTTCAGTTAGCACTGTTCATAGAACACCCTGATGACTAACCAGCTAGGCATGTATCTTGATGCCATCCAGCGTTAGCATAAAAAATATAAACTCATTTTAGGGAATAGTTGACATCATCATCTGAAAAACTTGATCCATTTCTCAAGTCTAGCAAACCCAATTGTAGATATGTAATACAGTCAAGGATCAACCAGAACAGAAAATACAATTAAAAATGTGCAAGATATAGTAGCTCAATTTTGAAGCACAGAAGCACTCACTTTTTGAATTTAGAAAAGAATAAAGACCAACTATAAGAATCTCATCATGTCACTACGTCAGTGTAGTCCACCAGTGAAAGAGAAAACAAACTAAACAGAAGTTCTAAAGAAGAACCAACCAAGTATTAATAACATTACAGAAAATACTTATGGTAAGCTAAACCCTCTTAAAAAAATATAGAAAGATCCCTACTTCCAAAACGCACAGGCCCGCACATAGAGATGCAGACGCATGTGTGCGTATTTGATACCACGCACGCAGTCACTCACTCACTCCCACACACACACAGATATATATATATATATTATGTATGTATATCATAATCAAATATCAATAATAATACACTCGCTAATGTGGCCGTAGACAATGAGATTGCACATGTTTATGAGTAAAACGAGATTTGAATTACTCAAGCTGGAGAAATGGTTGAATTTCAAGGTGTGTGTGCTGATCTATCTGGCAGTTCACTACGTGCCAAATAATTGTTTGTTATTTCATCCCCCCCCCCCCCCCCTCTTTTCCCTCCCCCTCTTATCGGTCTGCCTGAATGTGTGGGCTTAGTATAAACTTCTAGAGAAGACTTTTCCAGAGAGCATGGGTCATGGGTGTAGACTGTAGATCATCATCAAAAAGAAATAAGAACCAAGAGAATTCCACCCGTCTCTATTTTGAGAGGGTAACTTAGTTATGTAGCTAAAGGCGGGTAAGCCATTGTATGCGGACCAACCAACTGAAGACATGGTATAATCAACTTTTCTAAGTTGGGATTCTTTTTATTTCCCCCCATACAGGACTGAACCACATACTATATTAGGTCCATAACAAGCAACTTTTCATACAAAAGGTTAACAGGCCAACAATACACCATCAGCATGATACTATATTATATACTCTCTAAACATAACAAAACAAAACGTGATTCTTTTAACACCCACATATGCTACCATTTAAAGCATTACCAATTCCCTGAAGTCGCTATCATAACAACCAAAAAAAGGGATAAAATTTCGTATGGTCTTCATTCATTGATTCCTAAAGCATGTGACACCTAAACATATGTATTGTATCATCATTCGACCAAACTAATTACACATATGCACCTATACACAAACGCCTTAACAATTCGAATCAATTGAAATAAGCAGCAATTTTAAGAAATATAGATCTGTCCTCGACTTCTATTCTTACCCGAATATCTCTAGACAACGGATGAGAACAAAGAACGCCGGTACAAGTACGGTCGGAGATCACAAGAGACCCCATCCCATTGGACAAGTTATCCGAACTGGAGCTCCCGTTCATCGTACCGACTGCCGCCGCCTTAGCCGATGTAGCGGCGGCTGCCGCCTTACCTCCTCTTTTGGCAGCAGCTGCTGCCTTCTTCTGGAGCGCCTTCTTTTTGCTCGCATCAGACACCATCTGAAACCAAACAAAATCAAAATCAAAATCACATCGGAATAAAGATCAAAATTAAATGAAATACAAACCCTAGAAACGTTGTTTTTTTAATCAGATCGGTACCTTGAGATCGGAAAAAGAAAGATCTATATGGTGGTTTAGAGATATAATAATCACCGGCGACCGGCCGGTATGGAGATGTAGTCGGTGTGAATAGAGAGGAGAAAAAAATAAGGGAAGACGACGCCCCAGAAGTACGAGGGTTTGAGAGAGGATGAAGAAAGGGAGGTTTACGATATTTTATAGTGGAAATCTGAAAGAGGGATCACACGTGGCGTATTTTGGTTAGAATCCAATAAGTCTACGCATCCAATTTGTTCTCTGAGATTTTTTTACATATCACCTACTTTAGGTAATTTGATTTAACTTCTAAATAAAAAAAAATATTTATCTCAAATTTTTTTTATTATGTTTTTTTTTTTTACTTGTGATTTACCGTGCGTTAAAACATATATTTTTTAATGAAAAATTATAAGATAATACGACAAACTTAAACATTATAATAACATTAAGTTTTATGTAAGATCCTAACTTTTTTTTAAGGTTTTAACGGTCCCAGCTCATAGTATAAAATCAGTCACAGATTAAGATATGTTAGACATAGAATTGTGTTTATAATATTATTTAATGACTTAATTAGAGTTTGAGATTAATGGATGGAGGCTTGAAATTCTACCAAAAAAAAGGGGTTGCAATTAAAATTTTAATAGCGTGAAATGGGAAGCGAGGCTTGCCGGATTTTTTTTCAGTTGGAGAGGTGGCCAGTGTTAAGTTTTTGGCAATTATTTTTATAGATTCAAAATCATTTCTTAAACAAACAATCTCAACAAAACCCAAAGTCATTCCTTATCTTAAAAACTCACCAAACAAACACACCCCTAATTTGTTTGATGCTTGCTCTTTTTTTTTTTTTCATTTCTTGAGTGGTCAACCAGTTGGGCTTGACCTAATCAACTAATTATTAGAAGTGGGCTAAGTATGTTTTACATGGGTTGGGTTAGTTTGGAAAATTAAATGAATCTTGACCCAAGTCTTTTTTATTATCTTTGGACTAAAGCTAAAATACTAGATGTTGGGTTGGATCTATAAATATTGGTTGGTTGAGATTTATTATTAATTTAAATATTTACTAGTTTATAACCTAAGTGGATATTTTTTATTAAATTTATTTATATAAAATGTATATGAGTAAAAATAAAAATATATAAAAATAATAATTGCGTTTATTTTTTATTATTTACAGATTAAAAAATAGAGTATATTTATCTTTTTTAAAAATATTAAATTGTATTTATCTTTTATTTTTATAAGTTGTAATCATCTTTTTGGTGAACATAGAGGTGACACGTGACATTTGATGGTTTCCTTTATTATACATAATAATAATAATTTCCACAACTAATTCAAATTTTTACATTTGGATCTAATTATGATTATTATGGATAATAATGATAGATATTTATTTTAGGTAAACATTAATTTTAAATGGTACAAAATTTAATTTATTACTAATTAATTAATGAAAAAAATAAAGTCAAAATTTAATGCAATTAAGTTAAGGTGTTAAATTTGGAAAAAGATGTGGAAAAATAAAATTTTCTTGTATTGTAGAAGTGACATGTGACATTAATTGTTTTGTTTTATTATAATATATAGGCTGATCAACCCATGTATTACATGGGTTGATTTAGAAAATACATATTTTTTTAAATTTTAAATAAATTATTATAAAATTTATATATAATTAAAATAAAAAAAATTAAAAGCTAGTTAAATTAAAGATAAAAAATACTTAGTTGTTTGATATTAATTAAAAAAATATTATTATATTGTATTATTAAAAACAGATAATATGTGTTTGCAAAAAATGTTTCTTTTATTTTTATTAACTTCAAATATGAAATATCAATGTAAGAAACAAAAAACTTCAATTATGTGAATGTGTATATATTTTGAAAATAATAAAATATAAAAATGGGATATCTGAAAATCAACAATCAAAATTTATCATATTCACAATTGAAGTTTTATCAATTAAATTTTAAATATTGTTAGCAAAATAATTAACAAAAAAATTTAACTTTATTTACTACACTTCTACAGTTAAATTCAAATTTTTCCATTTGAATTTAACTATGATCATTAAGGATAATAATGACACATATTTATTTTAGGTAAATATTAATTTATTAATGAAAAAATTAAAATCAAAATTTAATGTAATTAAAGTAATGTAGTAAATTTGGAAAATGAATTAAAAAAATGGCATATGTATAATTATTGATTTTAATTAAGGGTATAAGAGACATTTGATAAATAATTATGAGTTGTCATCAGTCTGGACCATTGATTTCTTTCCATCCAATGGTTCAGAAACTCCAAGTGGTTATCTTATTATATATAGTATAGATATAGATAGATTGATTTAATAATTAACTTATCTATATATATAATAAAAGAGAACATCAAATGCATACGTGGCGCTTCCACGTTACACCACAAAAGATAAATACAACTTTTAATTTTTAAAATAAAAGATAAATACAACTTATTATTATAAGATAATACATATATAATAAAAGAGAACATCAAATGCATACGTGGCGCTTCCACGTTACACCACAAAAGATAAATACAACTTTTTATTTTTAAAATAAAAGATAAATACAACTTATTATTATAAAAAATAATAGATAAATACAATTTATTATATACAACTTTTATTTTTAAATAAAAGATAAATACAATTTATTATTATAAAAAAGATAAATCCTAAATAGATTTATTTTTAAATAAAAGATAAATACAACTTATTAGTACAACTTATTATTATAAAAAAAGATAAATCCTAAATAGATTTATAAATAAAAATACACTATTAATTTTTAATCTAAACCAACCTTCTCCAACACCTTTCAATAGGAGTGAGCGACGGGTACCATTTCCCGAACCCGAACCGGTACCGAACCGGTACCGGTACCGACCGATACCGAATTAATATATTCGGTTCGGTATTCGGTTTTTAAATTAGCTAAAATTCGGTATTCGGTACTTTCGGTTCGGTATTCGGTTCTTAAAGTAGCTAAAATTCGGTATTCGGAACCGAACCGGTACCATATAAAATTATACGGTTCGGTATTCGGTTCTTCCAAAACTAATAAGTCGGTTTCGGTATTTTCGGGATCGGTACCGGTTCGGTTCGGTACGGTACCGAGTTTACCCCTACCTTTCAAGAACCTTTATTCTCTACATCAGTAGACGTCTGCAATCTTATTGTTTTAGGAAAATCCACCAACCTATTTCACCTCCATCTTCACTGCCTTCGTCGCGATCCCTTGACCTCAATACTTTGCCGCCACTGCATACCTTATATTTGCATTATGTTCATCGTCAAAGAAAACCAAAACGAATCCATTTGAGATTTAAGAACATGAAGTGTTCTTTGTACCCTCTCTAGGTCTATTATGAATTATTCATCTTCATCACCAACCTAATCACTCTCCGGCCATTGATCAAGCATTTCAATGCCAACGACCTCCTCCAATTCACTGGCGATAATCAAGTGACGAGATTCCTATGATGGGAGACTTTGATGACAAGAGATGAAGCTTTGACTTTCATCAAAATGTATGCATACCGCATAATATATAATAAAATATATAAGTAGTATGTTATATATAAAGTGAAATCTCAATTTTTATCAATTAAAATTTATTAAATAAGAAATAAAATTTTATTCACGTATTTACGTGGGACATAAACTAGTGTTTAATAGATGAGTTTTGTTTAACCAGTCGTGGAGTTTACTAAGTTCAACAAATCTATTCTAGTTTTGATTAAACAAACTTTAGTAGATTTTCTATTGACTATTGCGGTAACTTATAAAACAAAAATAATAATCATAATACTTATAATAATAATCATCGTTCATATAGTTCGGTTTTATAACATGATACTATTCAATAAATTAAAGATACTATTTCCTTGTGTGGGTACATTGCAAAACTATAGAAATATACTTATGAGTTATGATCCAAAATAGTAGCTCCGGGTTAAATTTGGAATCAATCGGGTATTGAATTTTAATGTCAATTTTATAGCTGGTTTGAAGTTTTCTTATGTTCTAGAGCTTGAATTGAAGTTTTCACTTTAGCCGAATATCTTAAAAGGGTCGAGATCCATGGAAAACTATATTAGACTGGAGTACTGGAAAACCATATCAAATGTACATGTTCATTATGATAAAATGTTAAATTTCATGTAAAATTATAATATACATATGTTCAATATTGCATTATGATTAACTAATTCATATAATTTACATGTTCATTAAGACAAAATGTTTAATTTCATGCAAAAATGTGTAATATACACATGTTCATGCATATTGCATATTTGAACATGTGGATATTGTTATTTTGCATGAAAAAGAACATTTTATTCTAATGAACATGTAAATAATGTGAACTAGTCAATAATAATGCACATTTGATGTAACATCCTCGGATTTTAAATTATTATAATTGAAGTTTATTAAGTTTAAATTAATGTAATTTAAGTTGAATCATGAAAGTTGGTACGAAATTTGGATCGATTATAAAGTTGGTTTCAGATTATGGAAAATTTAGAAATTTTAATTATTAAGTGAAAATAATTACTAAAAATTTAAGGATAATAAATAAAAGATAGAATTCTTTTATTTTATAAAATCAGTATTTAATGGAACCGGTTAAGTTGAGGGACTAAAGGTGCCAAAGTTGGAAATTTGGAATAAAAAGGATGAAAGACCAATTTTGTCTTTCATTTTCATCAAACTCTCTCTCTCTCTAGAACTCTCTCTCTCGGCTCTCTCTCTCTCTACGAATTGAAGAACATCAAAACTCGGATTTGAAGTCTGAAAATTGGAATTAAGATTGCTTGGAAGGATTTATAAACACTGCAATTGAAGAATTGAGGTAAAAATCCTTTAAATTCAGATTATTAAGCATTTTTGGTTCGGTTTTTATATAAACCGAAAAATTTGATTTTGGGGATTCAGATGTTAATGCATGTTTAATGTTGTTATGGATTAATGCAAATCGAGTATCTGAGATGTTATATATAAAATTTTAACTTCTGAATCAACCTCTAAGTATGATTTTTAGAGATTTGTGTGTGTTTTAGTGTGTGTGTTCTACGGATGGAACAAAATGAGCATAATGGGTTTTATTTGATATGTAATAGTGTTAATATTAGTGTTAAAAGGGTTGAAAATAGATGTATTTTAGTTGGTATAAGTTATTCCATGTATTGAATTAGTACCAAAAACGATGGAATTTAATCTGAAATTGACAAAACTGCACAAGTATGAACACAGTGGGATCCGAATTCGGATCCGAGATGAACTCGGATCAGGTCCGAATTCGGATGAGGCTCAAACTTCAGGATATTTAATATAGAAAAATTTACAAGTGTTGTACTTCGGTAGGAATCCGAATTCGGATATGGCCCGAATTCGGATGTGTCCTGAAAAGTTGAATTATAAAAACTAAAAGAAAATATTTCTGTGTTGGAATTCGGATGAGGGTCCGAATTCGGTTGGAGACCGAATTCAGATATGGTCCGAACTAGCATTTGGTCCGAAATAGGGCTTATATTGGGACCGAATTAGGGTTCATATGAGAACCGAACTGGGGGTCCGAATTCGGTTGGGGTCCGAATTCGGACATGGATCCGAAATTGGGATAAAAAATGGTAAAAAAAACTTATAAAAATTAAGTTTTATGGAATTAAACAAGATATTAACACAATGTGTTGTTACAAATGACTTACAGGTCCCTTGTGGTGTTGTTTAACCCACAGTGGGGTACTTGGTTGATCCGGTTGAAATTCCGAGGAGAAATAAAATTTACTGAAGATTAATAACGCACCCACTGTGAGTACCTTTGATTTTTAACATGTCTGCATCTGCTTTATGTTTGCATTGCCTGCTGAGGCCTGTTGTTTCATGTTCGTTTGGCATTCTACTAACATGCGTTTATGTTGATGCACATTCATATTTGTTGCATGTCCGTTCATTTGTTGTGCATCCTTTCGATGGACCTGCGTGGTCGCATCTGTACTCTGATGTTACTGTGCTATATGACCAAGAGTTTGACACCTCTTTGGTCAGGATAGACAGTAAGTCATCCCCGATGTAATGTCTGCCTCAGATGGTTGGTTTTTCTTACGCCGAGTGTCAGCTCGAAGGAGCTGCGGCTCAGGTTTGCGTATCTTGGATACGTGTGGAGTATACGGTATGTGTTACCGCGGATACTCTGGGGGCATCATAAAGATTTGTAGAATGTGTGAAAATCATCTGGTATTCACTAAGCATTCGCTTACCTTTTAGTTGTTGAATTTTTACAGGAAAAGGGAAGTCTACAGCTGGACCATCTAGCTAGCAAATCTATTGAAGTATTTGAAGATTTCTACCGTTTACTTTGGTATTTGGTTTATGAAAATTTTGTTGTAATGAATTTGGGATAATGTATTAATTTGAGTTGGTAGACTTAGACGTGTAACCTTTGTAGCACCGTAGGGTGTTAGACTCTGTTGTAATACTTTTATTTATGTATTTTGCTTCCGCACTATTATTAAGTTATTAGATCATTATGTTATCTGTTTGTTGGTGATTAATCCTGGTGAATTGTAATTGGTGGTTAATGTGGCAAGGGTGTCATAGCTTATGGTATCAGAGCAGTAGTTTGAGATTCAAGTGTCCGTGAGGTCTTGGTCTCAAACATTAAGTGTTGACATGTAGTGATACTAAGTAATGATCTGAACTAAGATAGGTTACGATCTAGTAATCATAAGAATATTGACTATCATACGGGACAATTGGGTGGTGTCTATAAATAAATGACATGTTACTAAATAAGTTATATGTTTCATATTTCAGAACATGTCTGGAGGAGGAATGACACCAGAAGAGACGAGAGAAATGATGCTAGCCATGATGGCTGAGCAAAATCGGATGATTCAGGACCAGTTTCGGGCTCGAGATGAGGCCGAAGCTAAACGAAGAGAAGATAAGAGAAAGAATAAGGAAAGAGAGGGAAACGATGACGAGCAAGGTGACAACACTGGGTCATCAAATAAGCCCAGGGGTTGTCGTTTCAAGGACTTTAAGGGAAATGGAGCAGTTGAATTTACTGGATTGGGTGATGCTGTTACTGCACTGGAGTGGATAACAGCTACAGAAAGGACTTTCCGAATCAGCGATTGTGCTGAGAAGGATATGGTCCGATTCGCTACTGCCATGTTCACCAAAGACGCAATAATGTGATGGAACTCGATGGTGAATGCACTAACAATGGAGAAGGTTGCTGTAATGAAATGGGCTGAGTTCACTGAAGTTTTCACTCAGCAGTACTGCCCGGCCGATGAGCGCCGAAGACTTGAGGCAAAATTCATGACACTGATTCAGGGGACTAAGTCTGTGTCCCAGTACGCGGTAGAGTTCACGAGGCTGAGTTTGTTCGCGCCTCATCAAGTAGATACCGAGGAGAGGAAAGTGACCAGGTTTGAGGCTGGTCTTGATTTGGAGATTCGAAGGGTGATGAGTAATGTACGCTACCCCACGTTTGCTGGTTTACTGGAGGCCGCCAGGAATGTGGAACAGATCTTGGGTATGTCGGGATACGTGATGGGGTCCGCTGCTGCTTCAGCTAATCCAACTCAACCTTCACCACCGAAACGCCAACGCGAAGGAGGTTATTCTGGTTCTTCACGATCATCGCAGTACTCGCCGCAACAGTCCTTCCGTCGACAGTCTAGTTCTTCCGGTCGTGCTCGTGCATACTCTATCAACACCGAGCCACAGTATTGTAACAAGTGTCATCTGGAACACTTCGGCAAATGCACCAACGGGCGTGCGTGTTTTTGCTGCGGAGAGTTGGGCCACTTTCAAAATGAATGCCCACGGAGATCTGATGCTTGCCATAAGTGTGGAGTATGGGGGCACTATAGTAGGAATTGTCGAAAGAATGCTCCAGCAGTTGCTGCTCCAACATCAACACGATCTTCAGGAGGTTCAAGCGACGGTTCAGTTAACCGAGGTCGGGGTCAGTCGCAAAGGGCACCGGCTCGTGCATTTCAGATTACTGCAGAGGAGGCTAAGGAAAACCCGGAGGTGGTCACGGGTATGTTTATTGTAAACTCTTTACCTGCACGAGTTCTTTTCGATTCGGGTGCCAATCGCTCGTTTGTATCTACTATGTTTGCACAACAACTTGCCATGCCTTTGTCTAAGCTATCTGCTGTACTAGATATTGAAACTGCTAGCAACACCTTAGTCAAAGTAGATCATGCTTATCGTAACTGCACTTTAGTGATTGAAGATGTAGTCTTCAATCTGGACTTGATTTCGATAGACTTCAGTGAATTTGATGTGATAATCGGGATGGATTGGTTAATTGAGAATGAAGCCCACATAGTATGTAAGAAGCGAATGATAAAGATAACTACTCCAGAGGGGCGTGAGATCTGTATTTATGGGGATAGGAGAAGTGGGGATCTGTGTTTGTTGACTGTTGCAAAAGCTCGAAAGCTTGTTGCAAAGGGATGTGACGCCTACCTGGCATATGCTATAGATGCCAAGGCTGAGAAGAAGACGTTGGCCGATGTGCCTGTTGTTTCACAATTCCCGGATGTGTTTCCGGAAGACTTGTCTGGCGTGCCGCCTGAGAGACAAGTGGAATTTAGAATTGATCTGATCCCTGGAGCTGCACCGGTAGCTCGTTCTCCTTATCGCCTTGCCCCAACCGAGATGAAAGAGATGATGACACAACTCCAGGAGTTGTTGGACAAGGGCTTTATACGACCAAGTTCATCGCCGTGGGGAGCCCCTGTTTTGTTTGTGAAAAAGAAGGATGGTACAATGCGAATGTGCATTGATTACCTGGAGTTGAATAAACTGACTGTAAAGAACAAGTATCCATTGCCAAGGATAGATGACTTGTTTGACCAGTTACATGGAGCTTGTGTGTTTTCTAAGATTGACTTGAGGTCGGGATATCATCAGTTAAAAGTTAGAGAGGAAGATGTGCCTAAGACAGCTTTTAGGACACGTTACGGGCATTACGAGTTTCTGGTCATGCCTTTTGGGTTGACCAATGCCCCGACTGTTTTTATGGATTTAATGAACCGAGTTTGTAGACCGATGTTAGATAAGTCGGTGATTGTGTTCATCGACGATATTCTGGTGTATTCAAAGTCTGAGGCCGAACATGCTGATCATTTAAGGGAATTGCTGGAACTGCTAAGAAAAGAGAAGTTGTATGCCAAGTTCTCAAAATGTGAGTTTTGGCTACAACAGATTCAGTTTTTAGGGCATGTGATATCGGGGGCCAGAATTTCTGTAGATCCAGCTAAAGTAGAAGCGGTGAGAAACTGGGAGCCGCCTCGTTCAGCTACTGAAGTCAGAAGTTTTCTGGGGTTGGCAGGTTACTATAGGAGGTTCATCAAAGATTTTTCTAAGATTGCAGTTCCTCTGACTGCATTAACAAGGAAGAATGCACCGTTTATATGGGAAACTGTGCAGCAAGAAGCATTTGAGATCTTGAAGAAAACGCTTAGCGAAGCACCGATACTTGCTCTACCGGAGGGCAATGAGGATTTTGTAGTTTACACTGATGCTTCAAGACTGGGGTTAGGCGCTGTACTGATGCAGCGAGGGAAGGTTATTTCTTATGCTTCGAGACAGTTAAAGCAACACGAGAAGAATTATTCAACTCATGACTTGGAGTTGACTGCAGTTACGTTTGCGTTAAAATTGTGGAGGCACTATCTATATGGGACTAAGTGTCAGTTATACACGGATCATAAGAGCCTGAAATACATTTTCAGCCAAAAAGAACTTAACATGAGACAGAGACGTTCGATGGAGCTAATAAAGGATTATGACTGTGAAATCCTTTACCATCCTGGAAAGGCTAACGTGGTAGCCGATGCTTTGAGTCGCAAAGCATATGCCAAGGATTGCTGTTACATGTTGACATCTACTATGTTAACATCCACTATTATTGATGATGTCAAGGCCGCTCAAGAGGAAGCCTTGAAAGACGAGAATGTTGGTGCTGAAGATATAAGAGCACAGATTAAGGATATGGAAACAAGTGAATCGGGTTTGAAAGGTATATATGGGAGAATCTGGGTGCCAAAGTATGGAGGCATGAGAAATGTGATAATAGAAGAAGCTCATCAGTCAAAGTTTTCTGTACATCCCGGGAGCACAAAGATGTACAACGAGCTGAAAGCAGACTTCTGGTGGCCCGGATTAAAGAAAGACATAGGTCAGTACGTGGAAAGATGCAGAACTTGTCGGTTAGTGAAAGCCGAACACCAGCAGCCTTACGGTAGTTTGCAACCGCTTCCCATCCCGGAATGGAAGTGGGAGCATATCACTATGGACTTTGTCACGAAGTTGCCGAAAACTAGGCGTCAACACGATGCAGTTTGGGTCATAGTGGATCGGTTAACTAAGTCCGCACACTTTATACCGATCCGGGAAAGCTATTCATTAGAGAAGTTGGCTCACATTTACATGGATGAGATCGTCGCTAGACATGGAGTACCGAAGTCCATAGTATCAGATCGAGACAGCTGATTTACTTCCAACTTCTGGTCGGCATTACAAGAAGGGTTAGGAACGAGGATTGCTATGAGTACGGCTTACCGTCCGCAAACCGATGGTCAAAGTGAAAGGACTATCCTGACACTTGAAGATATGATGCGGTCGTGTGTGTTGGACCTTGGTAGTAATTGGGATGACCATTTACCATTGATAGAATTTTCGTATAACAACAGTTACCATGCGACAATCAAGAAAGCGCCGTTTGAGGCATTGTATGGGAGAAGATGTAGGACTCCTACATGTTGGAGGGAAACCGGTGAAACGCCGATTGCTGGGCCGGCATTATTGCAAGAAACAAATGAAAAGATTCAATTGGTAAGACAAAATATGAAGGCGGCCCAAGATCGCCAGAAAAGTTATTACGATAGAAGGCACAAACCAATCAGCTTTGAGGTAGATGATTGGGTGTATCTGAAAGTATCACCAATGAGGGGTGTTACTCGTTTCGTGAAGAGAGGCAAGCTGGCTCCGAGATTTGTTGGGCCATTTAAGATAATAGAAAAAGTTGGAAACCAGTCATATCGTTTAGAGTTGCCGGAAGAAATGTCGGGCATACACCCGGTGTTCCATGTGGGAAATCTCAGGAAGTCATTCACAACTGAAAACGAAGATTGGGCTGACCACACTGAGCTGCAGATTGATGAAAGGCTCCGGTATGTTGAAGAGCCGGAGTGTGTGTTGGACACAAAAGTGAAGAAATTAAGGAGCAAAGAGATAGAAATGGTGCTTGTACGTTGGAAGCATCATAAGGGAGCGAATCATACGTGGGAGACAAAAGCAGAGATGTTGAAGAAGTATCCAAAATTGTTCGAATCCGAGTAACTTCGAGGACGAAGTTGAGCGTGGTGGAGCCCATGCTGTAACATCCTCGGATTTTAAATTATTATAATTGAAGTTTATTAAGTTTAAATTAATGTAATTTAAGTTGAATCATGAAAGTTGGTACGAAATTTGGATTGATTATAAAGTTGGTTTCAGATTATGGAAAATTTAGAAATTTTAATTATTAAGTGAAAATAATTACTAAAAATTTAAGGATAATAAATAAAAGATAGAATTCTTTTATTTTATAAAATCAGTATTTAATGGAACCGGTTAAGTTGAGGGACTAAAGGTGCCAAAGTTGGAAATTTGGAATAAAAAGGATGAAAGACCAATTTTGTCTTTCATTTTCATCAAACTCTCTCTCTCTCTAGAACTCTCTCTCTCGGCTCTCTCTCTCTCTCTACGAATTGAAGAACATCAAAACTCGGATTTGAAGTCTGAAAATTGGAATTATATATATATATTGCCGACGGAGCAGAGAGAAAAAATGCTCACGTGGCGCAATATTACTGGTAAAAATTCCGAAAATTAAGGCTTAGTTGGCGCAATATAGTTGGTTAAAATTCAGAAAATCATGGCTACTTATTTGACGCAATATAATTGGTTAAAAATTCCAAAAATAATGGGATTCCCCCCACTATTTTAGCTCGATAAGATTCCACATAGTTATCAAGCTTTTTCTACATATTTTAATGTTTCTGCAATTAAAATATGTAGATTTTCCGGAAAGAAATAAAAATGACAATAAAATTTCAAATTTTCACTATTGGAAATAGTTGTAATTTGGTTAATCAAGTTAAATAAAAATAACAAAACAGATTTAATCCGCTAGAAAATTTCAAATTTGCACTGCTGGAAATATATGCAATCTGATTTATCAAGTTAAATAAAAATAAGAAATCAAATTTAATCGGCTATAGTATAACCGAAATATTAAGATATGCAGAAAAACACTGGATAATATCTGTAACACCCTACTTTTTCGACTAATGCCACATAGGACTCACAGTCCACGTCATCAAATCATAAGCAATGTCATCAAGGGTTAAACAGCTAATTACTACTAAATATCAATATCGGACATAAGTAACACAGGACGGGAACCAACCCCCGTCAACAAAGTCCGGCAACCACGACATAAGTAAAGGTTACAGTCATCCATAAGTCACTGGCTAATAAGCCAAACCACAAAACGTCAAGACTACTTACGAAAGTAGTCGCTAACTACTGTCCACGCAGCGGGTCTCGGCTACTGCCCGCTGTATCCCTAGCCTCAGTCCTCGTACCTGAGATCCACAGTTAAAACAACAGTCAGCGGAAAGCTGGTGAGTTACTATAAACAACGTTAAAACAGTTTATAAAATAGTTAGCACAACGTAACAACTGGTAAACAACTCTACATGCGGCCGGCATCAACGGCCCGACGCCTCATCGGGAGCGACCCGGCACAGCCTGCGTAGCCCACTCCACAAAGTAGTGGGTTGTCAGGTCCACTGAGTTGGGAATGACCCAACAGGCCTCTACTCTGCGTATCAAGGACTATACGCGTGATCCACGAACTCTGCTCTGTGCTAACAATGTCAACGTATAAAAGGATCCACATCGGACCCGGATAATAAACAACAAGTAAGTAACTCACCTGAAGCACGACTACAGTCCCGCTATCAACGACAGGCTCTACAAGTCCCAGGTCTAGCTACGAACCCTGGCAACAATAAATACGACTACACTGTAACGACTAGCTATGGAACTCATAACGACTATACTACTAGCATTTACGGGCTCGACATCAACTATCGGACTCAGACCCACGAGCGCGGCCAGGAGCACGGCCACGATCGCGGTCTCGGCCGCGGTCTGGGAGCGCGGGCGCGATCCCACCGCCAGCGATCACTCTTAGCCGCCTCATCCTGATCGCGGGCGCGACCAGATGAGCACGGCCGCGATGCGGCGACGAACAGAGCAGTTCATGCTCTGTTTTCGGTTCAGCCATGGAGTTGATTCTCCAACCTTGATTCCACGACTTCCAGGGTTATAACTCAACCCCAGGCGCAACTACTTATTAATTACAATAGTTTCAACTCATTTTACATAATCACTCACCTCGATTCCCTTTTTCTTCTTTGAATTTGAGCTCCAATTTGAGGGTGGAACCAATTCTCTTATTTGGTTATCTCTGATTCCTCCTTTCACTCTCCTTCTCAATCTTCCTCTGAAATACACAGATACACAATGACTGATTGTGATGAAATGAAGAAAAGAGTCATAAACGTACTATATATACGTTTTGGGTCCGACACTCAATTAAAACGGGTACGATACTCATTAATCACCGGGTAAGCGCCCGTTAACCCAATTAATCTCGAATTAATAACTCGGGTTTAGAATATCAATTAACTCATTAAAACAACCCCAAATTTCCAATTACTACTAGACCGGTTATTATCTCAACCGATTAAAATTACACGTAATAGCAATCTACTTTACTGACTCACGTGCAATTTATCAATCAAAATTTACCAACTCATTGAGACGACTCTTACAGCCAATAAATAAATTACACGTACCTGCTGCTAGATTCCGGATGTTACAAATCCTCCCCTCTAGAACTGATCCCGTCCTCGGGATCTCAACTCAGGTGAATAGATGCGGATACCGCTGTCGCATGTCCGCCTCGGGTTCCCAGGTAGCGCTGGAACCCTTATGATACCGCCACTGTACTAACACCAGCGGGATTTCCTTCTTCCGCAACCTTTTCACCTTGCGATCTAGAATCGACTCGGGGTGTTCAACGTACCTCAGCTGCTCGTCCACCTCGATCTCGGATATGGGAACTGTTTCCTCATGTGGGGCCAAACACCGCCGCAGGTAGCTAACATGGAAGGTTGGGTGTACCCCACGCAACTCTGGAGGCAACTCTAGTCGATAGGCCTGCGTGCCCACTCGCTCGACTATACAGAATGTCCCAATAAACCTCGGACTGAGCTTACCTCGCTTCCGGAATCGAATGACACCCTTCCACGGGGATACCTTCAGTAGTACCCATTCACCCACGTCGAACTCTAACTCTTTGGTCCTCTTATCGGCGTAGCTTTTCTGTCGACTCTGAGCTATCTGTAATCTCTCTCTGACCACTGCTATCTTCTCGCCAGTCTGCTGGATGATCTCGGGACCTGTAATCTCTTTCTCTCCCACCTCGGTCCAACACACAGGAGTACGACATTTACGGCCGTATAACGCTTCAAACGGAGGCATCTTGATGCTGCAGTGGTAGCTGTTATTATAGGCAAATTCAACTAACGGCAGATGCGAATCCCAACTACCACTGAAATCCACTACACAGGCTCGTAGCATATCCTCCATCGTCTGGATCGTACGCTCAGACTGGCCGTCAGACTGGGGATGATAAGCCGTACTCATCTGTACTCGAGTACCCAACGCTCGCTGTAAGCTTTGCCAGAAGGTGGACGTGAATCGAGCATCTCTATCGGAAACTATCGAGGCTGGGACTCCATGTCGGGAGACAATCTCATATAAATAAACTCGGGCGAGCTGCTCCAACGTATAAGTCTCCCGGATCGGCAGAAAATGCGCTGTCTTCGTAAGCCGGTCTACTATTACCCATATCGCATCGTATCCACGTGGAGTCCGCGGTAACTTCGTAACGAAATCCATCGTAATATGCTCCCAGCTCCACTGAGGAATCTCTAACGGCTGTAAGCGGCCATGGGGCTTCTGGTGCTCGGCCTTCACCTGCAGGCAAGTCAGACAACGCTCGACGAACTCAGCTATATCCCGTTTCATACCGGGCCACCAATATAACACACGGAGATCCTGATACATCTTCGTACTACCAGGATGAATAGCAAGGCGAGACTTATGAGAATCCTCCAAGATCAACTGTCGTGCATCACCGGCCCTAGGAACCCAAACTCGGCCCTGTCTCACATATAGTCCTCGAGAGTCAGTCTCAAACTCCTGTAACTGACCCAAAATGTGCTCCCTCCGGTGGTTCTCTGCACGCATCCCGATAGCCTGCGCCTCTCGAAGCCTCTCTATCAGGGTAGACGTCACCTCGACCCTGTAATTACGGGCTCGGCTCGAAGATCCGCGCTCCTTTCGACTGAGCGCGTCTGCTACCACATTCGCCTTACCTGGGTGGTACTGAATGTCGCAATCATAATCCTTGATCAACTCTAGTCCCCGTCTCTGGCGCATATTCAGATCACGCTGGCTGAACAAATACTGGAGACTCTTATGATCGGTAAACAAAGTAAACGGAACTCCGTACAGATAATGGCGCCAAATCTTCAGCGCAAACACGATAGCCGTCAACTCTAAATCATGGGTCGAATAATTCTTCTCGTAGTCCTTCAACTGGCGAGAAGCATAAGCAATCACTCGGCCTCTCTGCATCAATACACCCCCTAACCCTGTCCCGGAAGCATCAGTATATACAACAAAATCACTGGTGCCTTCAGGCAGGGCTAACACTGGAGCCTGGCACAATCGACGTTTCAGCTCCTCGAACACGAACTCCTGATCCTCAGTCCACTCAAACGGAACTGGCTGGCGAGTCAAACGAGTCAACGGCACAGCAATCAAAGCAAAGTCCTGGATGAATCGACGATAATATCCGGCTAATCCCAGGAAACTGCGAATCTCTGCTACACTTCGGGGCCTCTCCCAGCTCATAACGGCCTCTATCTTAGCTGGGTCAACAGAAACGCCCTCGCCGCTAACGACATGGCCTAGGAACTGAACTTCTCGAAGCCAGAACTCACATTTCGAGAACTTCGCATATAGCTTCTCTCGTCGTAACACACTTAAAATCTCTCGCAGGTGCGCCGCATGCTCCTCTACTGATCGGGAATATATCAGGATGTCATCTATGAACACTATGACAAACTGATCAAGATACGGACGGCAGACCCTATTCATCAGGTCCATAAAGGCTGCTGGGGCATTGGTTAGCCCGAACGGCATAACCAGGAACTCATAATGGCCATATCGGGTCCTGAATGCTGTCTTCGTTGTATCCTGCTCATAAACCTTCAGCTGATGGTATCCCGAGCGCAAGTCGATCTTCGAAAACACGCTGGCTCCCTGTAACTGGTCGAACAAATCATCTATCCGCGGAAGAGGATAACGGTTCTTCACCGTTACCTTATTAAGCTCGCGATAGTCTATACACATCCTCATCGACCCATCTTTCTTCTTTACAAATAGAACTGGAGCACCCCACGGAGAAGTACTCGGTCGAATGAAGCCACGATCCAACAGCTCCTGTAACTGACTCATCAGCTCCCTCATCTCTGTAGGAGCCAAACGATAAGGTGCGCGTGCAATGGGAGTTGCACCTGGCACCAATTCTATACGAAACTCTACCTGTCTGTCCGGTGGCAAACCAGGTAGTTCCTCGGGAAACACATCGGGGAACTCAGAAATGACATCAACGGTCTCTATACTCTGCTTCTCCTTCTTCGCATCAACTACATATGCTAGGAAGGAGGAACAACCCTTGGCTAAACAACGACTAGCCTGAATCGCAGAAATGAGGCCAACACTGCCCCTACTGCGCTCTCCATATACCGTGATAACACGGCCCTCAGAAACCGGTAGCCGAATAATCTTCTTGGAACAAGCAATATCTGCACGCTGAGAAGCTAACCAATCCATACCTATTATGACATCAAAACTACCGATCTCTATAGGCAGCAAATCAATCCTGAATGGATAGCCGTCTATCTCTAATATACACTGGGCATAAATATGCCTAACTACAGAAGCACTGCCATTAGCAAGCTCTATGACTAATGGCTCTGACAACTCAACAGGCAAAGCAGTAAAATATGCAGTAAAGGCAAACGAAACAAAGGAACGGTTCGCTCCGGAATCGAACAACACTCGGGCACTATGACCATTTAAAATGAACGTACCCGAAACCACGTCGGCTGTATCTCGAGCCTCCTCCGCTGTCAGCTGAAAAACTCGGCCTCTGGCTGGCGGGACAGTATCTCTGCGCGCTGAAGAGCCAACAGAACTCTGACCCTGGGTCGGCGGTCTCGAATCCCCCTGCCGCGGAGCTGTACAATCTCTGGACTGATGACCAGGCCGCCTGCAATTAAAACATAGCGGGTCTCTCGAAGTACATCCTGTCTGGGTGTGGCCGGGCTGACCACAACGGAAGCAACGCACATGGCGGGGATCACACTCCCCTGTGTGCCTCTGGCGGCATCTCCTGCAAAACCGCTCTCTATTAGCTGACCCCGAACTCGATGCTCCTCCCCTCTGCTCGGACCCTGCAAAACGACTGCCCCTGTCATCGGGCCTGCGATCTGATCTCTGAGAAGACCTATCTCTGTGCCTATCTCCTCCCTCAGACTCTGCGCATCGACGGTCGTCGCCTCTAGGCTGAAACTGACTGGGACGACTATCTCTGTCCCGATCTCTATCTCTACCTCTGTCAAAACCACCTCCCTGTCCAGCCGACTGAGTGACTCGTGGCTGTTCGACCACTGGATCTCTACGAGATAACTCGCTCTCTCGTCTACGAGCTAACTCGACTGCCCTGGCATAGGTCGGGATGTAACCGGTATCAATAAACTCTCGAATCTCCTTACGCAATCCCATCAGAAACCGATTAATCTTCCGTGACTCTGTACTAATCTGAATCGGCGCGAACAAACTCAAATCGATGAAAATCTTCTCGTACTCATCAACCGATCGCTGTCCCTGAAATAACGTCAGGAAATCAATCTCCAGCTGAGCCCTGCGGTCCTCAGGACAGTATTGCTCCTCGAAACGAGCCCTAAACTGGCTCCAGGTCATCTCATAGGCTGGTCCGTCTCCCATCATATCTCTAATCGTACGCCACCACTGCTGAGCGCTAGTCCGTAACTGGGCACTAGCAAAAGTCGTCATCTGATCAGGGTGGCATCCTGTGATACAGAAAGCCATCTCCATATCCTGCAACCAGTACATGGCCTTCACGGCCCCGGGCTCGCCGTGATACTCTGGCGGGTGTGCAGCAAGGAACTCCTTATATTTACACCCCTTGCCTGCCGCTCGCGATGAACCAGCTCCTGAATCTCTACCTCCGCCTGAACTCTGGGTCTGGGACTGAATACCCTCAGCACGGCCTTTCTCGTAGGCCTCCTGTAGTCGTCGGGCAAACTCCTCATCTGATACCCGTCCCCCAGTGGGACCCTCGGGCCTCTGCTCGTCTGTCATAGAATCTCTGCATAATGTAAACAACATTACTATAACGACAATAATATGATTCTACAATTTCTTAGACCTACTCATCAGAGATCAAGCCCAAGGATCTAGACACTGGTTTAAGCCTAAGCATCACTAATGATACTTAAACCTTAAACTAATGCTCTGATACCAAGCTGTAACACCCTACTTTTTCGACTAATGCCACATAGGACTCACAGTCCACGTCATCAAATCATAAGCAATGTCATCAAGGGTTAAACAGCTAATTACTACTAAATATCCATATCAGGCATAAAACAACACAAGACGGAAACCAACCCCCGTCAGTAACGTCAGTCAACCACAACATGAGTAAATGTTACAGTCACCCAAGGATCATTGGCTAGTAAGCCAAACCACAAAATACCAAGACTACTTACGAAAGTAGTCACTAACTACTGTCCACGTGGCGGGTCCCGACTACTGCCCGCTGTATCTCTAGCCTCAGTCCTCGCACCTGAGATCCACAGTTAAAACAACAGTCAGCGGAAAGCTGGTGAGTTACTATAAACAACTTTAAAACAGTTTATAAAACAGTTAGCACAACGTAACAACTGGTAAACAACTCTACATGCGGCCGGCATCAACGGCCCGACGCCTCATCGGGAGCGACCCGGCACAGCCTGCGTAGCCCACTCCACAAAGTAGTGGGTTGTCAGGTCCACTGAGTTGGGAATGACCCAACAGGCCTCTACTCTGCGTATCAACGACTATACGCGTGATCCACGAACTCTGCTCTGTGCTAACAATGTCAACGTCTACTTTTTCGACTAATGCCACATAGGACTCACAGTCCACGTCATCAAATCATAAGCAATGTCATCAAGGGTTAAACAGCTAATTACTACTAAATATCAATATCGGACATAAGTAACACAGGACGGGAACCAACCCCCGTCAACAAAGTCCGGCAACCACGACATAAGTAAAGGTTACAGTCATCCATAAGTCACTGGCTAATAAGCAAAACCACAAAACGTCAAGACTACTTACGAAAGTAGTCGCTAACTACTGTCCACGCAGCGGGTCTCGGCTACTGCCCGCTGTATCCCTAGCCTCAGTCCTCGTACCTGAGATCCACAGTTAAAACAACAGTCAGCGGAAAGCTGGTGAGTTACTATAAACAACGTTAAAACAGTTTATAAAATAGTTAGCACAACGTAACAACTGGTAAACAACTCTACATGCGGCCGGCATCAACGGCCCGACGCCTCATCGGGAGCGACCCGGCACAGCCTGCGTAGCCCACTCCACAAAGTAGTGGGTTGTCAGGTCCACTGAGTTGGGAATGACCCAACAGGCCTCTCTACTCTGCGTATCAACGACTATACGCGTGATCCACGAACTCTGCTCTGTGCTAACAAATATCAACGTATAAAAGGATCCACATCGGACCCGGATAATAAACAACAAGTAAGTAACTCACCTGAAGCACGACTACAGTCTCGCTATCGACGACAGTCTCTACAAGTCCCACGCTTAGCTACAAAATCCTGGCAACAATAAACACAACTACACTGTAACGACTAGCTACGGAACTCATAACGACTATACTACTAATTTACGGACTCGACATCAGCTATCGGACTCAGACCCACGAGCGCGGCCAGGAGCGCGGCCACGATCGCGGTCTCGGCCGCGGTCTTGGAGCGCGGGCGCGATCCCACCGCCAGCGATCACCCTTAGCCGCCTAATCCTGATCGCGGGCGCGACCAGGTGAGCTCGGCCGCGCTGCGGCGACGAACAGAGCAGTTCATGCTCTGTTTTTACTAAACCAGGGGGACCTCACCTCCCAATCTCGATTTCACATACAACAGAGGGTAATATTCCTCTTAACTTATCACAACTACTCCTAACAGCAATACAATTAAACTTCAAACAATTACTAACCGATTTTCCGCTCAATTCGATAGTTTAAAGAGTTGATGATGACAATTTCTTGGTTATGGCTGCCTTGGTTCTTCCTTCCTCCCTTTCCTTCCTTAATCAGCTGAAACACACACACACATATACACTTGGGGTTGTACACAATTGAAGAAAAGAAAGCTTGAAGGGAGATATATATACGTTTCCGGTCCCGAACTCAATTAAAACGGGTACGGTACTCATTAATCACTAGGTAGACACCCGTTAACCCGATTAATTTCAAATTAACGACTTAGGCTTAGAATGTCAATTAACTCATTAAAACAACCCCAAATTCTCAATTACTACTAGACCGGTTATTATCTCAACCGATTAAAATTACACGTAATAGCAATCTACTTTACTGACTCACGTGCAATTTATCAATCAAAATTTACCAACTCATTGAGACGACTCTTAAAGCCAATAAATAAATTACACGTACCTGCTGCTAGATTCCGGATGTTACAAACGTCTTCAAACATGATGCATTTTACCAAAATTCCCAAAATGCCCTTAATGCACCCTTTGTAAACAAGCAATGCATTTTTGGTTCCCATTTGGTTCCCGATGCATATGGTGCCCCATAGAACCTCAATCTCTCTCTCTCTATATATATATATATATATATATATATATATATATATATATATATATATATATATATATATATATATATATATATATATATATAGACACACACACATACATACACACATACATACATACACACACGCACACAGAGTCAGTAGCCATAATCAATATTGATAAAAAAACTACATCAGCAGTGTTTGCGTGAAGAAAACTATATCGTTTCAAGATGAACTTCACGTATGCTAATCAACCAAATGAAGAGTCGAAAATGTTTTCAACTCCTGTAGAAAAATTGATCGACAGTATCTTCTTTAATATTATATTTTGAAAATGATGTACATATATACTATAATACACATAACATATATATGTTTGATACTTATGCTGCTGCTGTTTCTTCCTTTATTTATGTATCAATTCAATGAACACACACAGAGGTTACGAGACACACACAACACTCCGAGACTATTTATTCTCGGAGCCCGACATTAACATGCAAACACACATATTCAAACACATAATCGCACACTGCACACACTCACAACTCATATATTTTTGTTTTTAACTTTTTCAGCAGCAACATAAGGTAGGATAAATGACGATTGATACATAAAATTGATCAATAAACATCCTTGCTAATTAAGTTGCCAAGGTCGAAGGCCATTTGACCTTCTTGCCCATTTTTACGGACAGAACTTAAGCTAAACACAACTGGACAGCACACTAATACTGCACTTATTTTCTGTTTTGATATTATTTTCCAGCAAAAAAATGCAAAGGTTAATGACAATTAATACTTGCATTTGAATCAACAAACACATAGAAATCAATTAAAGGTTAGGCCGAAGGACAATTGGGCTTATTGGTCAGCCATTCTCGACAAAAACGAAACCTAACATACACATATGTAATTCACGCACAACACAAAGACTTAAACATTCTGTATTTTATCTAATTCAAGCAGCAAAATCAAATAAATAAAGGACGATTTAGACACACAAATGGTCAACAAACACTCCAAGATATTTATGAATTCCAGATTGGCCACAAGCAATGATTTATAATGATGGAAAATACTTGAGAAAAACATTTAACAAAATAGCAAGGTCAACAATTTTGTTCATGTAATAAGTGTCTTTCTTGTATTTGAATTGAATTGCATTGTTTTTTTTTTATGTTTTATATTAGTTTGATCTATATTTTTAATTTTAAATATAGAAAGGAGATATCATAACGATATGTTGACTTTTACCGAACAAAATATAACAGTTTCAATAAAATATAATGTAAGGATTAAAATGATTAAAAATAATAATATTAAGAGACCAAATTTATATAACATGAAAATATAATGATTTTTTTCAATATTAACACTGATATTTACGATAGATAAAACTAAGTTTAGATATAGCAAGTACAATATGAAATATATTTGATGTTGTATTAAAACTATTACTGGAATGTAAATAAAATAATCTGACAACCAATATATATGTGTGATTATAATGCGTTTTTATTAGAATATATAAAAAATAAAGCAAACTTAACAATATCTTTAGATTTTCCAACATAAATTATTTAAAAAAAATTAAAATAGAAAACTTATAATTTCTTATATCAATAAAACTGATAATAATTGAGATAATAAAATTTAAACAAACAAACCTCAAATATAATTACGTGTAGCAATTTTCATGATAGAGTTAAGTTTTTTTTTTCTTAACAAACAATGTATAAGAGAATATATATGTATAGTCTTTCAAAATTAAATATTTTTTTTGTGTAAATGTTTAATTAAAAAAGTATTAATTTTGAAATAAATCACCCGAGCAACGCACGGGTATTCAACTAGTTAAGATTGCTTGGAAGGATTTATAAACACTGCAATTGAAAAATTGAGGTAAAAATCCTTTAAATTCAGATTATTAAGCATTTTTGGTTCGGTTTTTATATAAACCGAAAAAATTTGATTTTGGGGATTCAGATGTTAATGCATGTTTAATGTTGTTATGGATTAATGCAAATCGAGTATCTGAGATGTTATATATAAAATTTTAACTTCTGAATCAACCTCTAAGTATGATTTTTAGAGATTTGTGTGTGTTTTAGTGTGTGTGTTCTACGGATGGAACAAAATGAGCATAATGGGTTTTATTTGTTATGTAATAGTGTTAATATTAGTGTTAAAAGGGTTGAAAATAGATGTATTTTAGTTGGTATAAGTTATTCCATGTATTGAATAAGTACCAAAAACGATGGAATTTAATCTGAAATTGACAAAACTGCACAAGTATGAACACAGTGGGATCCGAATTCGGATCCGAGATGAACTCGGATCAGGTCCGAATTCGGATGAGGCTCAAACTTCAGGATATTTAATATAGAAAAATTTACAAGTGTTGTACTTCGGTAGGAATCCGAATTCGGATATGGCCCGAATTCGGATGTGTCCTGAAAAGTTGAATTATAAAAACTAAAAGAAAATATTTCTGTGTTGGAATTCGGATG
Organism: Centrapalus pauciflorus; assembly: GCA_020465985.1. Taxonomy (NCBI): domain Eukaryota; kingdom Viridiplantae; phylum Streptophyta; class Magnoliopsida; order Asterales; family Asteraceae; genus Centrapalus; species Centrapalus pauciflorus. Next base: position 59,311 of record JAANYP010004034.1, read on the forward strand.
AGGGTCCGAATTCGGTTGGAGACCGAATTCGGATATGGTCCGAACTAGCATTTGGTCCGAAATAGGGCTTATATTGGGACCGAATTAGGGTTCATATGAGAACCGAACTGGGGGTCCGAATTCGGTTGGGGTCCGAATTCGGACATGGATCCGAAATTGGGATCAAAAATGGTAAAAAAACTTATAAAAATTAAGTTTTATGGAATTAAACAAGATATTAACACAATGTGTTGTTACAAATGACTTACAGGTCCCTTGTGGTGTTGTTTAACCCACAGTGGGGTACTTGGTTGATCCGGTTGAAATTCCGAGGAGAAATAAAATTTACTGAAGATTAATAACGCACCCACTGTGAGTACCTTTGATTTTTAACATGACTGCATCTGCTTTATGTTTGCATTGCCTGCTGAGGCCTGTTGTTTCATGTTCGTTTGGCATTCTACTAACATGCGTTTATGTTGATGCACATTCATATTTGTTGCATGTCCGTTCATTTGTTGTGCATCCTTTCGATGGACCTGCGTGGTCGCATCTGTACTCTGATGTTACTGTGCTATATGACCAAGAGTTTGACACCTCTCAGGATAGACAGTAAGTCATCCCCGATGTAATGTCTGCCTCAGATGGTTGGTTTTTCTTATGCCGAGTGTCAGCTCGAAGGAGCTGCGGCTCAGGTTTGCGTATCTTGGATACGTGTGGAGTATACGGTATGTGTTACCGCGGATACTCTGGGGGCATCATAACGATTTGTAGAATGTGTGAAAATCATCTGGTATTCACTAAGCATTCGCTTACCTTTTAGTTGTTGAATTTTTACAGGAAAAGGGAAGTCTACAGCTGGACCATCTAGCTAGGAAATCTATTGAAGTATTTGAAGATTTCTACCGTTTACTTTGGTAATTGGTTTATGAAAATTTTGTTGTAATGAATTTGGGATAATGTATTAATTTGAGTTGGTAAACTTAGACGTGTAACATTTGTAGCACCGTAGGGTGTTAGACTCTGTTGTAATACTTTTATTTATGTATTTTGCTTCCGCACTATTATTAAGCTATCAGATCATTATGTTATCTGTTTGTTGGTGATTAATCCTGGGTGAATTGTAATTGGTGGTTAATGTGGCAAGGGTGTCATATTTGAACATATGTATATTGTAGTTGTGCATTAAATTTAACATTTTACCGTAATGAACATGTACATTTAATATAGTTTTCCAGTATTCCAGTCAAAGATGTTTTTCCATGGATCTTGAACCTGTCTTAAAATTATAAGTCTCTAACTTTTAGTAAATCTAATAAGAATTTCAGAAATTACAAATTTAGGTAGCGTACTTTGGTATTAGGTTTATTTAAAAAGGAATTAAATATTTAAAGATTTTGAATTATTTCAAGACATTGTTAATATTTTATGTCGTTTTAAATCATTTTATTCACTTTTCAAACGTATCATATCCTTATTAATTGTAGAAACTAGTTTATTTATCCGTATAAAATACAGATTTGTTTGAATTATAATTTTAGTAATTGAATATTAATTTTTAAAATAATTGTAAAAATCGGTGATAAACGGTAAAACAAACTATTAATATTATGGAAAAGATGACTCGATAAGAATTTTAGACATAGATAGATTATAAGATGAAAAAAAAAAATATTAAAATGCTTTAAGGACCCTCCATATAATGAATGAGATTAATAAAATAAAGTCATTATCTTTTTAATTATTATTAATAACAATACATAATTGAAATACAACAAATCATTAATTTTATTAATAATTAATATCAACCATTAAAATTTGGAAATTTCATTTTACAAGTGTCATATATTAATCTTCATAAATGGATTCTATTAACCTAGGTTGTTAACAATATCTCTAAAATATATTAACTATATATTAATTGTTTAATATAAAAGACACGATTTAAATATAGGCTATGCCAATTGGTGGTCTAGTCAAGTGTCAAGTGACAATGTAGTTACTATTTCAATAGAATAGATAGATTAAGTCATTATTAATTAGAATATATATCATTGTAAACTTTATTAATACATGTGTGTGTGTGTGTGAAGATGATCATTTGAGAAGCTAATTAATCTAGAGATGTAGAATAGTAATTTGTTTATATATGAATATTTACCGGTAGTTATGGCTTGTTTTATTTGTTTGATTTATATTTAATCTATAATATTTTTGTATAAAACTAATAATTATTATTTCAGTTCTAATTGTTTACTAAAATCTATTTTTTAACACTCAAAATTATCAGATGACTATTTGTCCATTTTTCAATACTTTGATCCCAAAATATTCATGTATGAATGTTTTAAAAATATTCATATATCAACAGTAATTAAAGGTGTCAATTTGAGCCCATTTAAGCAAACGAGTCAAACGGGTTGACGGCTAAAAGTCATAAATATTACATAATTTTGAAATTTTTTTCAAAGAACAATTTTTTTGATACACCGTTTTATAGATTTTCATTTTTAAAAAAAAGTCACGTTCTATGTTAACTCTTTACAATAGGACTATTTAACTGTTCGACCCGTTTGGCCAGTTGTGTCAAGATTGCCACCCGCCATGAACACACACAAAAACAAAAACATATCTTTTGGTTTAGCAGAATATGCAATCTTAGATAAATTTCAATTTAATTATAAAATCAAAAAATATATAAATTTAACGAAATAATATATTGAACGTATAACATACACACACATCCATATTAACATTTTTATCATAAGAGATGCCAAGTGATGGTTACATCTTAGGTTTCATCCGGTTATTTTGATATTAAATTTGTTTGTTTATTTTGATATTAACTTTTTTTTATTGTTTTCATATAAGTTTTGTATGATGAATGGAAAAAATTAGTTTTAACTAGCCCAACACCAAAAATAACAATACTGGTACGGGTAGCGAAATTATGTAATCAATTCGGTACTCGATAATAATGACATGCCTAAAAAATCGGATACCACCTGGTTTGGTACTGGTATAGTATCAATTGCACCTTTATAATATAATAATATGTTGTATTGCATCACAATTCACACATAAGTTTTGAACAATGTGCTTATAGGATGTTCCTAATGTAAACAGATTGTGCTGACTTAACCTTTAAACATTATGTCCAACAAACTGAACACACTTATGTAACTTTTGAACATCTTCTTGTTGAGGACATCCCTCATTTGTCTGAATGATCACTTGTGTTGTGTGTCTTGGATATGAAGAAGAGGGACTAGAAATACCAGAGAGTTTGGAGAATACAATTAGCACTCGTACTTCCTTTCTCTAGCTTTCCTTCCAATTTTGACGAAAATATTTCAAGTCAAGT
>JAANYP010004035.1:0-14397 GCA_020465985.1 Centrapalus pauciflorus
ATGCGCCTTTAGCTGCCTTGATGCGTAGGCAATTACTTTATCCCTTTGCATCAACACACAGCCTAATCCCATCTTAGAAGCATCACTATAGACTACAAAATCATCATTACCCTCAGGTAAGGCCAAAACCGGTGCTTCAATTAGCTTACGCTTCAAAGTCTCAAAGGCTCGATCTTGAGATTCATTCCATTCAAACTTACCTTCTTTCTTCGTCAGACTGGTTAAAGGCACCGCAATCTTGGAGAAATCACGGATAAATCTTCTATAATAGCCCGCTAAACCCAAGAAACTTCGAACTTCAGATACGTTTTTCGGCGCTTCCCACTTCTGAACCGCATCAACCTTTGATGGATCTACGGCTATTCCCTCACCCGAGACAATATGTCCTAAAAATTGCACCTGGCGTAACCAGAATTCACATTTGGAGAATTTTGCATAGAGTCGCTCCTTCCGTAACAATTCTAGCAATTCTCGCAAATGCATCGCATGATCAGATTCAGACTTGGAGTAAATCAAGATGTCATCAATGAAGACTATCACTGATTTATCCAGCATTGGTCTACATACCCTATTCATGAGGTCCATAAATGCTGCCGGAGCATTTGTGATACCAAACGGCATTACTAGGAATTCAAAATGGCCATATCGAGTACGAAAAGCAGTCTTCGGTACGTCAGACTCAAATACTTTGAGCTGATGATATCCAGATCGGAGATCAATCTTTGAAAAATAACTAGCCCCTTGCAGTTGATCAAACAAGTCATCAATTCTAGGCAGAGGGTATCGGTTCTTAATAGTTACCTTATTTAACTCCCGATAATCGATACACATGCGAAAGGTACCATCCTTCTTCTTAACGAAAAGAACCGGAGCACCCCAAGGAGAAGTACTCGGACGAATAAACCCTTTTTCCAATAATTCCTGCAACTGACTCATCATTTCCTTTATTTCATTCGGAGCAAGTCGGTAAGGGGCTTTCGCGATAGGAGCAGCACCCGGTACAAGGTCAATATGGAATTCGATTTGACGATCTGGTGGCAAACCAGAGATGTCATCCGGGAATACATCAGGGAATTCTTGGACTACAGGTACTTCAGATACAGTCTTTTTAACTTCCTTATCATCTAAGGCATATGCTAAATAGGCGGCACAACCTTTGGTTAGGCACTTTCGGGCTTTCATTACAGAAATGAGACCTAAATCTCGAGTCTTTCTATCGCCATAAACATAACGTTCACTTCCTTCGGGGGTTCTAATTCTAATTATCCTTTTTGCACAAAGGATTTCAGCATTATTCGTCATAAGCCAGTCCATTCCTATAATAACATCGAATTCCCTAATCCACATCGGTATCAAGTCGACGTTCGAGGAGAGGTCATCAATCACTAGCTTACAGGAACGAAAGACTCTATTCACAGTCACAAAATTCGAGCTAGCAGTTTCTATGTCTAAGGGTGCAGGTAACATCACAGGGGCAAAATCAAACTGTTTAGCAAACTTTTCAGACACATACGACAGATTAGAGCCAGAGTCAAATAAGATTAAGGCAGGCATATCATTAACAAGGAATGTACCCGTGACGACGTCAGCAGTTTTTTTTGCCTCTTCGGCTGTCATCTGGAAAGATCTCGGTTGATTCCTCGGGGCAGAAGAACCTTTGACTGATTGCTGAGGTGAAGATGCAGGCGGAGGAACAAATCGAGGTCGGGTACAGTCTTTAGCATGATGCCCCAACGTAATGCAGTTTCTGCAAGCCTCATTGCGCCTGGGACATTCTGACCAATCATGACCACTCTGTCTACAGCAGTAACATCTAACAAACGCAGGATCGCATTTCCCTTCATGAGTTTGCTTGCAGCGAGGACAAGCAGGCTTTGGCGTCGAGGTCACAGCATACGACTTAGCTTTCTTGGAAGACTGCTTATCTCCCTTTTTCAAACTTTCACTCTTCTTTTCAGCTCTCTCAGATTTTTCCTTCTTACTAGATTTAGCAATAAAAGGACACGCGCGCTCAGGATAGATTTCAAGCTCACCTACCCTAGCAATTTCCACTGCCTCAATATAACTTCTCGGCCTACCAGATTTCACAAACTTCCGGATCTCTCTATCCAGACCATCCACAAATAAATCTCTTCTCCTTTCGTCGGTATCAACAGGGTGATCAGATAATAGCGAGAGCCTGGTAAATTCCAGCTCATAGTCCGTCACGGATCTTGCACCTTGCTGAAAAGATAGCAGGGTTTTCTCCATCTGGCGCTTAACATCCTGGGGGCAGTATTTCTCCTTCAAATGAATCTTGAATTGATCCCAAGTAATGGATTTCTCCATTGCATCAGACATGGGATTCGTAATTGACTTCCACCAACGACCAGCTCCATCTTCCAACATTCCTGTTGCAAACGTCACCTTGTCTTCCTCATTACACTTGGAGAGTTTAAACGCTTTCTCCACATTCGCGACCCAGTCCATAGCTTTAACAGGATCAGATGACCCCGCAAACGTACGAGCTCCACACTTCTTGAAATCGACAAACGAACAGTCACGTCCTACCTTAACGTGATGGTCGGAAGAGTCAGTCTCACTTTCATCAGAGGACACATGTCTATGTTTTCTCTTCCTGTCCTTCTTCGGCTTCGCTAACATTTCTTCCCTATGCTTCAGTTCTAATTCCTGTAACTTAAGTTCTCGCAACCTAAGTTCTTCTTCACGGCGCTTAAATTCCATTTCACGCTGGTTTACTTCGTCAGTCTGCATCACTGCTTTACCCTTGGTCAGCAAGTCCTTAATCTCTCTAAATCGGTCTTCAACTGCCATATCAGTCTGTAGTCGGTTCCTATCCATCATAAGCTGCGTTTGCCTACGGTTATCCTCATTCAACTTATGAACGAGGTCAATCAATTGAGCCTGCTGGGGAGGCACAGGCGTAGCAGTACTGCTTGAGTCATTAGCAGTATTTTCAGGGTCAGTGCCTAAGTCCTCTACATGAACAGATTCTTTGTGTTGATCAGCTGCAGCATCAGCAGCTTTATCAACCCTTGAGGAACCGGCAACATTCGGATTCTTATCAGCCATTGGCTGAAAATATAAAGGAAATAGTTATTATTTTCTGATTCAAATAAGCACAGTTCGAGTCATAATTCCTACGTCAGATAATCATATCTAAATTCATAGATATGAAGGCAGTTAATCAGACTCACAAAGTCAAGTCAAAGTCAAGTCAGTATCAAGCAGTCAATCCCTCCCCCATCCTATCAGTCATCATTTGCCTATCTTAGGTCAAGTTGTGTGGGTAGTCCTTTACTAATTAGGTTACCCTAGGCCTCGGTGACTTGTTCGGGAATTCAGAGTCACATAGTCCATACCATACCAGTAGTTTAAGTATCGGGTGGCCAATCCGATGATTAAACTGCTGCTCTGATACCAACTTTGTAACATCCAAGTTTCCACAAACAGTACATGTCATAATATTTCATTTCATTAAGTAATAAATATTACTAATTGTTTGATACCACAGGTCCATCAGCATGAATACTTAATTACAACAATATTTTAAAATCAAATGGTGGTCTAACTAGCTTCTAAATCTTCAATCAGAGTGCGGAAGACTGAACAAGCTACCCGAGACCGCAACATCTTTTCAAAATAGGCATCATCAAAGTCCATAAGTCTGCTATTCATCAAAATCCAGATTCACTTAGCCTGGGACGAACTACCTGCTATGGTCTTGCCTTTATCAGCTTTTCCTGAAAAAGAGTTGTCATGACAGAGTAAGCTAACATTGCTTAGTGAGTTAACAGAGTTCCATTAGTTACCACACACATATAACATACTATCAGATCCTGTCGGCAATACGTCAGAGACGGCAAAAAGGTTGGGAGACAACCCAGTCGGTATTCCCATGTGTAAGGCCGAAGCCCTACGGGAGGTGTATGGAAACAAGTCAAATAGGAAAGGAATCTGCAGAATTCCCTCCTGTGAATGGAGATCTCACATTCGGTCCTGTCGGATAATGCAGTATGCAGCGGCAAGTATATCAACAGTCAAGTAAGCAGTAAGCATGATAAGTATTTACATAAAATGTAAAAGTGATCATGCAATCAAGGCAATTCAAGTGTCTAGCTTCAGTAATGTCAAAAGTACGTTTCTATAATACAATATAATATTAAAGAAACATGCAGCAATCAATCGGAAGTTTCCATACAGTCACTACATTCACCAATAAGTATCGAAATATATGCAAGTAAATAATGAAATCTGTCACTCACAGTAGTCCTTAGTCAGATAGTGCTTAACGAATTAAGCTGTTCAGTTTACTCTGTCAAATCGGCGGGTTCCTGCATTTCAGTTTCAAGTCTGGCATTTCAGTTTCAAGTCTGTGACATAATCTATATAACCCTAGTTACATAATTAGGTTATTGTCAATTCTGGCTGTCGAGTCTGAGGTAGTTCCTATCGTCCCAAGGTGAGTCTATTTTATCAGATTAATACGATCCATCTAATTACAGATGTATATATGGCCTTGAAACAAAGCCAAACGTATTACTTAGCAAGGTGAAACAGGACATACACATTCTAAGGGTTCGTACAGAGTCTGTTAATTCATTTGTGCATAAAATAGATATGCAACTTGAACTTGTGATTTTTATCATAAACAAACAATACTTTCAATTTCCTTAGGTTGTTTTAATAACTTAATCTGATTTAGAAATTTAACTTTGGCTAGGAACTAAATCAGATTCGAATTAAGGCAACAGATTCGAATAGGGTACAGATTCGAATAGCATTAGATTCGAACACCAATAGATTCAAACATCAATCTCGAATCTAGGGGGATCAGATTCAAAATCAATAGATTCGATACAAGGGAAGATAGATTCGAAGCACATACAAAATAGATTCTAGGGAATAGATTTGACTAGGTTAAATTCGAATTAGTGAAATAGATTCAAGCCATCCATAGATTCGAACCATACATAGATTCGAAACTACACACCCTCGAGTCTAAGGAGATAGAATCGAAGCATAGCCATTCGAATCTAAGAGTTTAGATTCGAAATTCACTCATTCGAGTCTGATCATAAATCACTCGAATCTGTTCTATATGTTCAACGTTTTTCCAGGTCTTTAACTACGAAACTTGAACAAAAATGAGGAAAAATAGGTACTAACCTTCGTCCAAGCTATAACCTTCGACTATGGATGATTTCCAAGCAAAAACAGGTCCTAAACGGAAGCAAATCAGCTTCAAAAGAAGGGAATTTGAGCAAACTCGAGTTTGCTCTATCAAAACCGAACCAAAAGACAGAAATAGGGCCGATCTTACCTTAAATCCGGACGAGATCAAGCATGCAATGGTAGATTCGTGAAGAGCTCGACGATCTCTATCCGATGACGTATGAATCACGAGAATCCGACGGTTCGATTAGGAGAAATTCTAGAGAGAAGGTGAGAGTGTAGAGAGAGAAGGAGAGAGTTCTAGATTTTCCAAACTTAAGAAATGAGGAGGGCTGCCCTATTTATAGGAAAATAGGGAGAAAATCAGATTTTCTACTGAATTATCCGGAATTGACCAACTTTATTTCCCAACAATCCGATTTGCATAAATGTCTTTTAGTCACATTTTTATTCATTTTAGTCCGTTTCGTCATTTTCAGTCTTTAATTTGTCATTTAGCTGAATTTTAATTATTAATTTTATTTCAGCTAATTTTGGGCAACTTTTCATAAATAATTATAACTTAATATAATTAACTATTTAAGATTCATGTTTTCAGTTATTTACTAATAATTGGATAAAATTGCTTTATTATCCAAAGTCTGTTGCTGAAATTTGTATTTAATAAATTACGGGCTGTTACAATCTTCCACCGTTAAATTGATTCCGTCCTCGGAATCGACTAAGACAGAAATAACTTCGGATACTTCTGCCTAATCTCGTCTTCTCGTTCCCAAGTTTGCGCAGATCCCTTATGGTATTTCCATTGAACTAACACCATTGGAATTTCCTTGTTGCGTAATTTCGAAACCTTATGATCGATTATACACTCGGGCTCTTCTTCGTATCGCATTTGCTCATCAATTTGCACGTCTTTCCAAGGAATCACAGCTTCAGCGTCAGCTAAACACTTTCGAAGATTACTCACATGGAATACATCATGAATCCCAGTCATTTCGACAGGCAGCTTTAGTCTGTAGGCTTGCAATCCTACACGCTCGAGAATTTCAAAAGGACCCACAAATCGAGGGCTCAACTTCCCCCGTTTGCCGAACCTTACTATTCCTTTTCTTGGCGAGACTTTCAACAACACTTTATCTCCAACTTCAAACGCAATTGGTTTCCGTCTTCTATCATGATACTTCTTTTGTCTGTCTTGAGAAGTCTGAATCCGCTGTCGAATCAACTGTAGTTGGTCATGGGCTTCTTGCAGAATCGCTGGTCCAGAGATCGGGCGTTCTCCTGTTTCCCTCCAACAGGTTGGAGTTCGGCATCGACGTCCGTACAAAAGCTGATATGGAGGCATACCAATAGTCGAGTGATAACTATTGTTATAAGCAAACTCCACAAACGGCAGGTGAGTATCCCAACTTCCACCGAGATCAATCACACAGGCACGTAACATGTCTTCTAAGGTCAAAATCGTCCTCTCACTTTGCCATGTCTTCAGCAGTGTCTATCATACGTTCCTAGGATACAATTAGGTGATCATGGAACAAGGAGCAGCAGATGTTTCCATACAAGTCAGTATCAGTCACCAATAAGTACCGAAACATATGCAAGTAAGTAATGCAATCTGTCACTCACAGCGGTCCATAGCAATGCAAGTAACAAGGAACATGCAGCGGCTGTTGTCCACTTACAGCAGTGTCTATCATACATTACTAGCATACAATTAAGTAATCAAGGAACAAACTGCATCAGATGTTACATACAAGTCAGTAACAATCACCAATAAGTACCGAAATATTTGCAAGTAAGGAATGTAATCTATCACTCACAGCGGTCCTGAGCAATGCAAGTAATCAAGGACCATGCAATAGCAGTTGTCTAGTTTCAGCAGTGTCTATCATACGTTCCTAACATACAATTATGTAATCAAGGAATAAGCAGCAGCAGATGTTTGCATACAAGTCAGTAACAATCACCAATAGGTACCGAAACATAAGCAAGTAAGTAATGCAATCTGTCACTCACAGCGGTCCGGACCAATGCTAGGAACATGCATCAGTAGTTGTCTAGTTTCATCAGTGTCTATCGTAACTTCCTAACATACAATTAAGTAATCATGGAACAAGCAGCAATAGATGTTTCCATAAAAGTCAGTAAGAATCACCAATAAGTACCGAAACATATGCAAGTAAGCAATGCAATCTGTCACTCACAGCGGTCCTGAGCAATGCAAGTAATCAAGGAACATGCTGCAGCAGTTGTCCTGTTTCAGCAGTGTCTATCATACGTTCCTAGGATACAATTAAGTAATAATGGAACAACCAGCAGCAGATGTTTCCATACAAGTCAGTATCAGTCACCAATAAATACCGAAACATATGCAAGTAAGTAATGCAATCTGTCACTCACAGCGGTCCTGAGCAATGCAAGTAACAAGGAAAATGCAGCGACTGTTGTCCACTTACAGCAGTGTCTATCATACGTTACAAGCATACAATTAAGTAATCAAGTAACAAATTGCATCAGATGTTTCATACAAGTCAGTAACAATCACCAATAAGTACCGAAACATTTGCAAGTAAGGAATGTAATCTGTCACTCACAGCGGTCCTGAGCAATGCAAGTAATCAAGGACCATGCAACAGCAGTTGTCTAGTTTCAAAAGTGTCTATCATACGTTCCTAACATACAATTAAGTAATCAAGGAACAAGCAGCAGCAGATGTTTCCAAACAAGTCAGTAACAATCACCAATAAGTACCGAAACATATGCAAGTAAGTAATGCAATCTGTCACTTACAGCGGTCCTGAGCAATGCAAGTAATCAAGGAACATGCAGTAGCAGTTTTCCAGTTTCAGCAGTGTCTATCATACGTTTCTAACATACAATTAATTAAGTAATTAAGGAATAAGCAGCAGCAGATGTTTCCATACAAGTCAGTAACAATCACCAATAAGTACCGAAACATGTGCAAGTAAGTAGTGCAATCTGTCACTCACAGCGGTCCTGAGAAATGCAAGTAATCAAGGAACATGCAGCAGCAGTTGTCCAGTTTCAGAAGTGTCTATCATACATTCCTAATATACAATTAAGTAATCAAGGAACAAGCAGCTGCAGATGTTTCCATACAAGTCAGTAACAATCACCAATAGGCACCGAAACATAAGCAAGTAAGTAATGCAATCTGTCACTCACAGCGGTCCGGAGCAATGCAAGTAATCAAGGAACATGCAGCAGCAGTTGTCCAGTTTCATCAGTGTCTATCGTAACTTCCTAACATACAATTAAGTAATCATGGAACAAGCAGCAACAGATGTTTCCATAAAAGTCAGTAATAATCACCAATAAGTACCGAAACATATGCAAGTAAGTAATGCAATCTGTCACTCACAGCGGTCCTGAGCAATGCAAGTAATCAAGGAACATGTTGCAGCAGTTGTCCTGTTTCAGCAGTGTCTATCGTACGTTCCTAGGATACAATTAAGTAATCATGGAACAAGGAGCAACAGATGTTTCCATACAAGTCAGTATCAGTCACCAATAAGTACCGAAACATATGCAAGTAAGCAATGCAATCTGTCACTCACAGCGGTCCTGAGCAATGCAAGTAATCAAGGAACATGCTGCAGCAGTTGTCCTGTTTCAGCAGTGTCTATCATACGTTCCTAGGATACAATTAAGTAATCAGGGAACAAGCAGCGGCAGATGTTTCCATACAAGTCAGTATCAGTCAACAATAAGTACCGAAACATATGCAAGTAAGTAATGCAATCTGTCACTCACAGCGGTCCTGAGCAATGCAAGTAACAAGGAACATGCAGCGGCTGTTGTCCACTTACAGCAGTGTTTATTATACGTTACTAGCATACATTTAAGTAATTAAGGAACAAACTGCATCAGATGTTTCATACAAGTCAGTAACAATCACCAATAAGTACCGAAACATTTGCAAGTAAGGAATGTAATCTGTCACTCACAGCAGTCCTGAACAATGCAAGTAATCAGGGACCATGCAACAGCAGTTGTCTAGTTTCAGCAGTGTCTATCATACGTTCCTAACATACAATTAAGTAATCAAGGAACAAGCAGCAGCAGATGTTTCAAACAAGTCAGTAACAATCACCTATAAGTACCGAAACATATGCAAGTAAGTAATGCAATCTATCACTTACAGCGGTCCTGAGCAATGCAAGTAATCAAGGAACATACAGTAGCAGTTTTCGAGTTTCAGCAGTGTCTATCATACGTTCCTAACATACAATTAAGTAATCAAGGAATAATGTAACATCCAATTTTCCACAAACAATACACGTCATAATATTTCATTTCATAAATAATATTAATTGTTTGATACCACAGGCCCATCAGCAAAATACTTAATTACAACAATAATTTAAAAATCAAGTGGTGGTCTAACTAGCTTCTAAATCTTCAATCAGAGTGCGGAAGACTGAACAAGCTACCCGAGACCGCATCGTCTTTACAAAATAGGCATCATCAAAAGTCCAAGGTCTGCTATTCATCAAAATCCAGATTCACTTAGCCTGGGATGAACTACCTGCTATGATCTTGCCTTTATCAGCTTTTCCTGAAAAGGAGTTGTCATGACAGAGTAAGCTACAAAGCTTAGTGAGTTAACAGAGTTCCACTAAATACCACACACATATATAACATACTATCAGATCCTGTCGGTCAACACGTCAGAGACGGTAATTAGGTTGGGAGACAACCCGGTCAGTATTCCCATATGTACGGCCGAAGCCCTACGGGAAGTGTATGGAAACAAGTCAGATAGGAAAGGAATCTGCAGATTTCCCTCCTGTGAATGGAGATCTCACATTCGGTCCGGTCGGATGATGCAATATGCAACGGCAAGTATATAAACAGTCAAGTAAGCAGTAAGCATGATGCGTATTTACATAAAATGTAAAAGTGAACATGCAATCAAGGCATTTCAAATGTCTAGTTCAGTAATGGCAACATACGTTTCTATGATACAATATAGTATTAAAGAAGCATGCAGCAATCAATCAGTAGTTTCCATACAGTCAGTACATTCACCAATAAGTATCAAAATATATGTAAGTAATTAATGAAATCTGTCACTCACAGTGGTCCGAAGTCAGATAATGCTTAACGAGTTAAGCAGTTCAGTTTACTCTGTCAAGACGACGGGTTCCTGCATTTCAGTTTCAAGTCTGGCATATTAATGTCAAGTCTGAGTCATAATCTAAATAACCCTAGTTACATGTTCAGGTTTTTGTCAAATTTGGCTGTCGAGTCCGAGGTAGTTCCTATCGTCCCAAAGTGATTCTTATTCTTAATAGATCAATATGATACCTACTTACACATATGTGTGGCCTTGCAACGAGGCCAATCATATTACTAACTAGGTGAATCATGTCATTCATTTTCTAAGAGTTCATTCAATATTAGATGATACCTATAACACAATAGGTTATTTAATCACTTAATCTGATTTAGGAATTGATGTTTTGACTTGGAATTAAACCAGATTCAAATTTGGGATGCTAGAATCGAACCATAGCCAATTCGAATCTATAGATTCGAACAAGGGACTAGATTCGAATGGCTTAACAGATTCGAACTACACATCATAGATTCGAAGCCTTTAAATTCTAGGGACAGATTCGAAGCCTTTAAATTCTAGGGACAGATTCGAAGCCAGGGCTAGACTCGAAGCACATAGATTCTAAGGCAAGCACATACTAGATTCGAACAAGGGACTTAGAATCGAAGCAACTCTCGAGTCTAGGGAGGAGGAACAGATTCGAATTCATAGATTCGAACCTATGCATCTCGAGTCTAGGGATGAACCTCTCGAATCTGATCATCTTGTTCATTGTTTTCCAGATTTTAACTACGAAACTTGAACAAAAATGAGGGAGAAATAGATACTAACCTTCGTCCAAGCAATATCCTTCGTCTATGGATGATTTCCAAGCAAGAATAGGTCCTAAACGAGGGCAAATCAGCTTCAAATGAAGGAAAAATGTACAGATTCGAAAATGCTTCTTCAAAACCGAGCCAAAAGTCAGAAAAACGGTCGATCTTACCTCAAATTCGGACGAAATCAAACACGAAATGGTAGATTCGCAAAGAACTCGACGATCTCTATCCAATGGCGTATGAAACACGAGAATCCGACGGTTCGATTTGAAGAAAAGCTAGAGAGAAGGAGGAGAGTGTAGAGAGAGAGAAGGAGAAGCAACTTTCCAAACTTCAAAAAGTGAGGAGTGTAGCTCCTATTTATAGGGAAATAGGGAAAATCAGATATTCTACTGAATTTTCCGGAATTGTCCAACTTTTATTCCCAATACTCTGATTTGCATTTCAGATACAAATATTAGCACAGAAGTTCTAGATCTACAACAATTGTCTTTTAGTCAATCTTAACTCATTTTAGTCAGTTTCGCTATTTTCAGTCATTAAATTGTCATTTAGCTGAATTTTAATTATTAACTTAATTTCAACTAAATTTTTGGGCAACTTATCATAATTAATTATAACTTAATATAATTAATTATTTCAGATTCACATTATCAGCTATTTACTAATAATCTGATAAAATTTACTTTATTATCCAAAGACTGATGCTGAAATATATACTTATTAAATTTCGGGCCGTTACAATCTTCCCCCGTTAAATTAATTCCGTCCTCGGAATTAACTAAGGCAGAAATAACTTCGGATACTTTTGTCTAATCTCGTCTTCTCGTTCCCAAGTTTGCGCAGATCCCTTATGATATTTCCATTGAACTAACACCATTGGGATTTCCTTGCTACGCAATTTCGAAACTTTATGGTCGATAATACGCTCGGGCTCTTCTTCGTACCGCAACTGCTCATCTAATTGCACGTCTTTCCAAGGAATCACGGCTTCAGCGTCAGCCAAACACTTTCGAAGATTACTCACATGGAATACATCATGAATCCCAATCATTTCGGCAGGCAGCTTTAGTCTGTAGGCTTGCAACCCTATACGTTCGAGAATTTCAAAAGGACCCACAAATCGAGGGATCAACTTCCCCCGTTTGCCGAACCTTACTATTCCTTTTCTTGGCGAAACTTTCAGCAACACTTTATCTCCAACTTCAAATGCAATCGGCTTACGTCTTCTATCATGATACTTCTTTTGTCTGTCTTGAGAAGTCTGTATCCGCTGCCGAATTAGTTGTAACTGATCATGGGCTTCTTGCAGAATTGCTGGTCCAGAGATCGGGCGTTCACCTGTTTCCCTCCAACAGGTTGGAGTTCTGCATCGACGTCCGTACAAAAGCTGATAGGGAGGCATACCAATAGTCGAATGATAAGTATTGTTATAAGCAAACTCCACAAACGGCAGGTGAGTATCCCAACTTCCACCGAGATCAATTACACAGGCACGTAGCATATCTTCTAGGGTCAAAATTGTCCTCTCACTTTGCCCGTCAGTTTCTGGATGATAAGCGGTGCTCATCTTGAGTTCAGTTCCTAGTCCAGTCTGAAAAGCCTTCCAAAAACGTGAAGTAAATCTGCTGTCACGGTCAGATACTATAGACAATGGCACACCATGTCTAGTCACAATTTCTTTTACGTACAATTCAGCTAACTTTTCGCGGCGTTCATCTTCACGTATGGGTAGGAAATGGGCTGACTTAGTAAGTCGATCCACTATTACCCATATAGAGTCATGATTCCGCTTTGTCCTTGGCAGCTTTGTCACAAAGTCCATGGTTATGTGGTCCCACTTCCATTCCGGGATTGGCAATGGTTGTAGTTCCCCATACGGCTTCTGATGTTCAGATTTGACTTGTAAGCAAGTCATGCAATTTTCTACATATCGCCCCACGTCCTTCTTCATTCCAGGCCACCAATATTCCGTCCTTAAATCTTGATACATTTTGGTAGAACCAGGGTGTATCGAGAATTTCGACATATGAGCTTCCGACAGAATTCGATCCCGAATACCTCCTAATCTGGGAACCCATATTCTATCCAAAAACCGTCTAAGACCACGATTATCAAGAGTCAGCTGGGTCACATAAGTAACCATGCGTTCAGATTTCAAGTTCTCATCCCGAATGGCTTCGGTTTGAGCGGCAATAATCGATTCAGACAAAGCAGACTCCAATACAACAGGAGTCAAGGCATAACATCGGGAATAATGGTCTTGTCCGGTTTTGCGGCTTAGGGCATCTGCTACAATGTTTGCTTTACCTGGATGGTAAAGGATTTCACAGTCATAGTCTTTAATCAATTCCATAGATCGCCTTTGTCGCATATTCAGCTCTTTCTGGTCAAATATATACTTCAAACTTTTGTGATCGGTATATAACTTGCATCTAGTCCCATACAGATAATGCCGCCAAATCTTCAGTGCGAAAGTCACGGCTGCAAGCTCCAAGTCATGCGTCGGATAATTCTTCTCGTGCGTCTTTAGCTGCCTTGATGCGTAGGCAATTACTTTATCCCTTTGCATCAGTACACAGCCTAATCCCATCCTTGAAGCATCACTATAAACTACAAAATCATCATTTCCCTCGGGTAAAGCCAAAATCGGTGCTTCAATTAGCTTACGCTTCAGGGTCTCAAAAGCTCGATCTTGTGATTCATTCCATTCAAACTTAACTTCCTTTTTCGTCAGACAGGTTAAAGGCACCGCAATCTTGGAGAAATCACGGATAAATCTTCGGTAATAGCCCGCTAAACCCAAGAAACTTCGAACTTCAGATACATTTTTCGGCGCTTCCCACTTCTGAACCGCATCAACCTTTGATGGATCTACGGCTATCCCCTCACCCGAGATAATATGTCCTAAAAATTGTACCTGGCGTAACCAGAATTCACATTTGGAGAATTTTGCGTAGAGTCGCTCCTTTCGTAACAATTCTAGCAATTCTCGCAAATGCATCGCATGGTCAGATTCAGACTTAGAGTAAATCAAGATGTCATCAATGAAGACTATCACTGATTTATCCAGCATTGAACTACATACTCTATTCATAAGGTCCATAAATGCAGCCGGGGCATTTGTGAGACCGAACGGCATTACTAGAAACTCAAAATGGCCGTAACGAGTACGAAAAGCAGTCTTCGGTACGTCAGACTCAAATACTTTGAGTTGATGGTAACCAGATCGGAGATCGATCTTTGAGAAGTAGCTAGCCCCTTGCAGTTGATCAAACAAGTCGTCAATTCTTGGCAGAGGGTATCGGTTCTTGATTGTTA
>JAANYP010004036.1:0-7500 GCA_020465985.1 Centrapalus pauciflorus
TATTAAGTGGATAGCTTCCACTTAAATCGTGAGCATGGCCTGGACATCATCCAATTCTAATTTACTATGTCTCAATCATGCGTGGCTGTAACGGCAGTCAAGATATATCACACTAGATACCCACTCTCCGCTTGTTGAAATGCATGTAATCTGAAAATCTAAATTCTCACTAAGCATTGCTTATAGTTGGTGTTTAACCTTTTTTACAGGAAAAGATAAGGGGAAAGCGCCTGCCGGACCTAGCTCTTAGGTCTTACAAGATCGAGTGATGTTTTTCATAGACCACTACCTCAAACAACCTTTTGGTACAGCTTGAAGATGATAAATTATGGTGGTTTGGGTAGTTTTGTTTGATCGTATGGTGATATGTATTAGATTAGTCTTGTACCCTTAACAAGTTTAATTTAATATCTGTAATCCATACTAGAATTGTTTTAAACTTACCCTAAAATGTTTGTACAGTATATCATAATTCCACAACTTAATTACCCTATCTTAGTTATGATTGATTTCGTATTGCAAATTGTGGGACCTAGACATTGAGGACTGCCCCGTAAGGGGAGGTTTTCACACTCTGGTACCCTGGATATTTGTGGTATCATACCGGTAACAGAAAATTATTCATTAGAGAGGTTATAGTAGATTTACATAAGTGAGATTATTCTCGACATGGAGTCTCAAAATCTATAATATCGAATCGAGATAGCTGTTTCACATCCAACTTTTGGTCTGCTTTACAAGAAGGGTTGGGTTCGAGAATCGCAATGAATACAACTTATCGTCCGCAAACATATGGCCAAAGGTAACAGACTATCCTCACTCTTGAGGATATGATGTGGTCATGTGTGATAGATCTTGGTGGCAATTCAGATGACCATTTTCCTTTGATAGAGTTTTCGTATAACAATAGTTACCGCGCGACGATCAAGAAAGCACCATTTGAGGCACTTTATGGGAGAAGATGTAGGACTCCTACATGTTGTAGAAAGACAGGAGAAACACTGATTGTTGGGCTGATATTGTTACAGGAAACGAATGAGAAGATACAACTTGTGCGACAAAACATCAAAGCGGCCCAGGATCGCCGAGAATGCTACCATGATAGGAGGCAGAAACCAATCAATTTTGAAGTAGACGATTGGGTATATTTGAAAGTATCGCCAATGAGGGGTGTAACTCGTTTAATAAAAAGAGGTAAGCTAGCACCGAGGTTTGTAGGGCCATTCAGAATAACAAAAAAATGTTAATAATAAGTCGTATCGTTTGTAATTACCTAAGGAGATGTTGGGTTTACACCCGGTGTTTCATGTGGGAAACCTTAGAAAATCCTTCACTACTGGGAATGAAGACTGGGCCGATTATACTGAGTTGGAGATTGATGAAAGGCTTTGATATGTGGAAGATCCAGAATATGTTTTGGATACTAAAGTGAAGAAGCTAAGAAACAAAGAGATAGAAATGATGCTGATACGTTTGAAGCATCACAAAGGAACAAACGAAACTTGGCAAGCTGATGTGTCAGTGAAGTACCCTCATCTGTTCGAATCCAAGTAACTTCGAGGATGAAGTTTGAGCATGGTGGAGCCCATGCTGGAACATCCTAAGATTTCCATTATTGTAATTTGAAGTTATTTAGTTTCTTTATGTAGTTATTGTATTCAAGTTAGATTATTAATGAAAGTTTATTTATTTAGAATTTAAAAGTCGATTGTTGGATTTCCATTATTTTAATTTGAGAGTATAATTGATTCCTCTACAAAACAATCTTCATTTTCATGAAAAATTCTCTTTGTTTGTAGGATTAGGTTTTATATAACTTTCTAAATACTCTTGCACAATTCCTCTTGTAGTACTAAATATTATCGAAGGATGATTTCCTCTAGAAAATAAAGCTTATTAAAGATCAAATCTATTTCGTATGATATACTCAACTTGATCTCTTTACTTATTACATAGATTGACTGATAGATTTTTCGTAATTTCTCCTTCCTCTGGAACTTGCCTGATGCCCCAATTTGACGGTGGATTCAATTATACACTAAATGTAAGACTTAAACAAATATTGATGTATAAGTTATATATAGTTTCTATGTTTGTTTGTTGCTGCTGCCCATCTTCTTCTACAAAATAACAACCACCCCGAGACTAAGTCTCGGGCTCTAAGACTTGCACGTATATACACCTTACAATTACGTACAAGGCCTACTAGTCTACATCCATTTATAATTTACTCCCCAACCAAAACTACAATATATATTGATATACATTGCTGTCTTTGTCCCTCTTTGGTCACCTTTCAACACCCCGAGATTACATCATAGGGTCACTTTCTAGACTCGCACACACCCGCTGCACAACTATCGATCGAACACGCATAAATCATACTTGGTTATTGCTCAATTTCCAGGTTACGTTCATTGATCACCACCTTATAACCCCCTCATAGGTGTTGCTGTCCAGTCCACTTTGTGCCTAAGATCAGTTCGGTCAAATTCACACCCCCCCCCCCCACCCGGTAGCTCAAGTCACACACCCAAGTCCAGGGTTAGGGGATCATTTTCGTTTTTCCGGTAGCCCTTATAAACTGGCAGTGGCTACTATCCCGTCTAAGTCCTATACTTCGAGATTAGGATTTTTTGGAATTGTTAAGCTTATGGAATAAGAAAGAAGTGAACATAACTTATTAATAATTATTTAACTACGCATGGTTGTGTAAAATAATATGATGTCCCTTTCATGATCCACAAGTTCTATGCTTTCACTATAACATGTCTTTGCAACAATGTTGTCCGGTAAAAAGGGATGTATGCGTGTCTCAAAAAACACGCACACAGCTTGTCAAAAACAGTTTTGCTAGGATTCGTGAGGAAATGATATTTTGCTTTTGTTGTATTTGCTAGTGATATTTGATTTTCATGTCATCTCCCCTAATGATACTTTGTATTTATTATATGAATACAGAAAAGGAGAGTCTGAACAAGGAACTGCCTTTACTAACCCAAATGTTTGAGCGCACTTGTAAAAGGACAGGAGGATATGTGTATGTTGATATATATATGATGACACAACAAAAAAACTTGTAAGATAATATAAAGTTTTTAATTGATTATAATGTTAGTTACTTGTAAACTAGGTAAAATTTATTGTTTGAATGATCATAAAGGAACAGATGGAAAATTACTACACTCCAGAAGATGGTAGTGCACCGGTTGATCCTTTTATGGATGTCATGACCAACGAAAATGATGGACGTCGTAAACTTTATGGTAGAGGTGTTACTAATAAGTTGATAAAGAAGGTAAATGGTGGGGAGACATCGTATATGGTCCCGGGAGAGATCATCGAATCACTCAAAGCTAGTGTAGAAGCTGAAAAAGATCAGTTGTTAGAGATGAGTTTTTTTCACGTGTATTATAAGGTATGAAAACATTTTTCTTAATTTGTTGAAATATGTTAACTTCGAAGTGCATGTTTAGTGATTTTGTGCTTAATGTATAATTTTTTAATCATCTAAATTACCAAACACACTAACAATATTGTGTGTTGCTTTTGTATGTTTCATGTTACGTTATTTTGGAATATACAAAGTCATGTATAGAGCTTGCAAAGATAATAAAATGAAGCAACGATTTCATATGAAAGATATTTCAAGTCTAGGATTTAAATAGATACGTTTTGGATTGTAATCTCACTCTTTTTTGTGTTGCCTGTACATTTTATTATGGTTATTTTTGGATTAGACCTTAATATTGTTGGAATACAATTTGAATGATATGATTTATTTCTATTGTTAATTCCTATTATATAATTTGGTATTATATGAAGAAAAATATTACAAATCAATATATTAATTTATTGTATTTGTATTAAATAAAAAATAATATGAAAAGTGTTGCAATATGGCATAAATAGTATCGCATTATTGCCAAAAGACCATAAAAGTGTCACATTTGATGAGAAAAGTGTTGGCACAACTTAATGACGATAAATCATAAAGTGTTGCATTTGAATGTAAAACGTGTTGCATTTTAAAAGTGTCGCAATTATAAAATACATGCACACTAGTACAAAAATGACCTATGGTCACGGTTTTGTCCAAGCTGCCTAGCCACAGTTTTTGTTATTGACGTGACTAAAGGGTCATATATGATCCTGTATTATTATGATAGCCACGGTTTATCTCAATAACTGTGACCATTGCAAATCACATTCAAACCTTAAGCCACGGTTTAACATAAGGTCATGACAAAGACTTGTCACGGTTGCCACATTGTTATCAAATGTCATCGTTTGTCACAGTTATTTGTTTGATGTCTATAATAATCTTGTGATGGTTATTAACTGTGACGATAAATATGTATATGGTCACGGATTTCTCTTTCGGTGACCAAAGGGACACCCTGAAGTCTAATTGTATGAGTCTAAATTATATGGTGGAATTAGTCACATGAATAAACTGTGACAGAAGGCTAACTTATATGGTCACGAAATCGCTTTGTGTGACCAAAGGGTGGAGTTCATTAGCCACGTATGGTAAAAGAAAAACATTGTGACTATAAGTGTTTAATGGTCATGATTGAGTTCATTAAGTGTGTCCAAAAGTAAACAATTGTCATGAAATAAGAAAATTATTGTGACTATAAGTATTTTATAGTCACGGTTTAGTTTCTTATGTGTGTGTAAAAGTATTTTATATTCATGATGAAAGAGAAAAATGTGACTAAGTATTTTTTTTGTCACGATTTAATTTCTTTTATGTATATAAAAGTAATTAATAATCACGGTGTAAGAAAAAAAAACATATCACCATAATTATGTTTCGGTCACAGTTTAAGACACACAAGCATGTGACTATTAATATTTAAAGGTGACAGATTAAGTTTTTATGTGTGTCTAAATGTAAACAATAGTAATAGTAAAATGAAAAAGATATGATTATAAGTACATTCAAGTCACGATTTAATTTGTTTTGTGACTAAAAGCTATCAAACTCACATTAAAAAAAATCAATATAAGGGGTTTTTTTGTCACGGATTAAGCAAATTTGTGACTATTAATATTTAAAGGTGACAGTTTCTTGTTTTTATGTAACTAAAAATAAACAATAGGCATGACAAAAAAATATTGTGACTATATTTTTCTAATGATCATGGTTTAGTTTATTTCTTATTAGTGTGTAAAAGTAATAGTTTTCATGATAAAAGAAAAAAACAGTGACTATAAGTACTTTATGGTCACACGAAGAATTGGTTTGTGTGACTAAAAGTAATCGGTGGTCATGGTTTAAGTGAAAAAAAATGTCCCTATAAGTATTTTATCATCACAGTTTAATATATTATTGTGTCTGAAACTAAACATTAACCATGATAAAAGAACAAAAAAATGTATTTATAAGTATTTTATGGTCACAATTTATGTTGTTATGTGTGGTTAAAGGTTATCAATTGTCATAGTTAAAAAAAACTTGTTAATATGAGTATTTTGTGGTCATGGTTAATTGTGTTATGTGTGTCAAAAACTAAACATTTACCATGATAAAAGAAAAAATATCGTGACTAAAAGTAGTTTATGGTCACGACTTATTTTTTTATCAGTTGTTACATGTTATTAATTGTCATAATAAAAGCAGCAAAATGTGGCTATAACTACTTTATGGTCACGATTTAGTTAGTTTTGTGTGGTTAAAGGTTATTAATTGTCACAGTTTAAGAAAAAACTTATCACTATTAGTATTTTTGTGGTCATGGTTAAATGTCTTATATGTGTCAAAAAGTAAACATTAATTATGATTAATGAAAACAACCATGACTACAAGAAGTTTATGGTCATGTCTTATTTTATTTTATGTGACTAAAAGTAATTAATTATCATAATAAAAGAGGCAAAGTGTAGCTATAAGTTTTTTATGGTCATAATTTAGTTTGTTTTGTATGGTTACAGTTATCAATTGTCACAGTTTAAAAAACAACGTGTCAGTATAAATATTTTATGGTCACGATTTTAAATGTCTTATATGTGTCAAAAACTAAATATTAATCACGGTAAAAGAAAACAAACCATGACTACAACTAGTTTATGGTTACGTCTTATTTTAATATATGTGGCTAAAAGTAATTAATTGTAATAATTAAAGGAAAAGAATGTGAGTATATGTATTTTATGGTCACACTTTATTTTATTTTGTATGACTAAAAGGAATCAACGTTCACCGTTTACGAAACAACATGATACTATAAATTATTTACGGTCACTATTATAAATGTTATGTGTGTCTAAAAGTAAACAACAATAACAATAAAAGAAAACACATGTGGCTGTAAGTAACTTATTGTCACGGTTTAATTTTTTACACGTGTCTAAAAGGAACAATAGTGATTTTAAAAGAAATATAATGTGACAACAAGTATTTGATGGTCACCAAATGGTCTTTGGCCTGGCGGTAAAAGGGTGGAGATACAAGTGAGAGGTCACAGGTTCGTCTCCCGTCGGAGACAAGTTGATATTTAGGTGGTGAAAGTAAGTCTTGTGGTAAATGAGTAGTTTAGGAGTAGGAGTAGGAGTAGGATAGTTTGCCGTTAAAAAAAGTATTTAATGGTCACAGATTGTATTGTTGCATGTGTCTAAAAGTTACCAATTGCCACGATTAGGAATAAATAAGTAACTATAAATATTTTATGGTCACGGTATTGTTTATTATATGTGTCTAAAAGTAAGAAATTGTCATGAATAAACGAATTATTATGTGACTAAAATAATGGTATGGTCACGGTGTAATTATTTTTGTGTGTCAAAATGTATCAATTGTCACGGTTTAATACTTTATGTATGTCCAATTGCAACCAATCGTCACATTTTAATAAATTATGTGTGTCTAAGTGTACCCTACGGTCACGGTTTAATTGTTTATACATGTCTAAATGTAACAATGGTCACACCACTTAATAGTTTATGTGCGTTAAAATATTACCAATTGTCACAGTTTCATTCATGTGGTGTGTTTAAATGTCTCAAATAGTTACGGTTTAACTGATTATGTGTGTATAAATTTATCCAATGGTCACGATTAAATATTTGTGCATCTTTAAATATACCAGGTGGCCACAGTTTATTTGTGTCTGTAAGAATGTTAACGCCACCGATTAATTGTTTATGTGTGTCTGAATGTATCCAACTGTCATGGTGTTAAAATAAATTGTGACTAAAAGTATTTTATGGTCACGGTTACTAAAAAATATAGATCACAATTATATAAAAATTGTTACCATATAGCCACAGTTTTATGCTATGGCCACGGATTTACATGTGATTTAGTCACGAATATTAAATGTAGCCATAAAGTACCAAAAGTGATGCGACCTTTGGTCACGATTTGAATGAAAAATAAAACTGTGGCCAAAGGTCTATGGCCACGGTTTTTTAACGTGACGGAAGACATATTTTGTACTAGTGGCAACACTTTTAAAATGTGTGCATAATTTGGAAAAAGTGTCGCTTTAGATC
>JAANYP010004036.1:12500-83515 GCA_020465985.1 Centrapalus pauciflorus
GTGTGTGTGTGTGTATATGGGTGGGTTCAATGGAGAACCTTATGAATCGAAGAACCTTGGAAAACCACAATTCATCGCTAGAAAAACTGAAATGCATCACGTAGAAATCGATGCATCACACGGGAATTTGATACATCAAGCGGAAATAATGTAAAAATCGATGCATCACTCGAGAATTTGATGCATCACGTGGAAATAATGATGCATTACGGGGGAATTGTGATGCATTTGTGGTGGTGCATGGAGGTTCTTCAAGGTTTTTTGATGCATGGAGGTTCTCCATTGAACCCACCTATATATATATATATATATATATATATATATATATATATATATATATATATATATATATATATATATATATATATATATATATATATATATATATATATATATATAGTAAATACCAATAAATACTTAAATTGATCATAAATAGAAAAATTTTGAACACAAAATGAACTTTTAAAATGCTTCCGGTTTTTATTTAAGAGTGTAGTGTCATGGAAGCTCCTCTATATATGTTTTTCGTTCCCACATGTTAAGCATTAAAGATACAAGCTTGGCTTTTCTCAAGTAGTAACAAGAAATTGAATTGATAATCTATACATAAACATTAAAATATAAACAACTTGTTACTTGTGTGCTAGTGTTAGATGCATGCTCCTACTTACTTAAGGAACGAGCTAATTAAATGCCAACACAAAAAATAAGAAGACAGAAAAAAAATCAACTTATCATGCCCCAAGTTATCAAAAAATTTGCTCAGAATAATTGACCAGTATGTGGTCGCAGGTTATGTATAGTTATACTGTGAATCATTAATTAGAGCTCGATCGATACATCAATGGTGGTTTCTCTTAGTCTTTTAAGTAACTAAGGTTGCGTTTGATAGAGAGAATCGTAGAGAAAAGAATTAAGTATAAAATCAATGGTTTTTCTATACTATCAATTTTGAAAATGTAATAACACAGTGATTGTAATTCTCTTTCTCTAATTTTAGTTTTTACTCAATTCTCCAAGATTGCTAGAGAAATGAAAGAATAGAATTTTAACCTATACATTAATTCAACTTGAGAATTCATAGAGAATTTATATATGTAATTCAAGTAATTAACCTAACTTGTAATTTGTGTTCATTTCTTTCTCTTCGATTCTCTCTATCAAACACAACCTAAAATATGAAATAAGTTATGTTAACTAGCTAGGCCTTCAACTATGAATATGATGTTACATCAGTGCAATTAACAAATCAAGAAATGCGAACTAGATCGAGACTTCTCTCTACTGAATATAAACTCCATAGCTGATATCAATCTCTTGAGTATGTGCGTGTATGCATAGTACGCGTAATAGTGTGTGTGTGTGTATATGAGAGATATATAGAGAGACAAAGGTAGAGTAAGATCAGGAACACTTAGACAGCATGACATGGGTTTCAACAAAAAAAATTGTCATGTTCAAAAACTTTAATGAGGAAAACATGCTGATGTTGTAGATATTCAAGACATAAAAAGGATGACCAAATTCATAAATTTCTCCTAGAAGAAGAGCCATATTAAATTATAGTAAATTCAAGCCAAAATCAAGTTAATTTGATAATTAAAGTTTTATTTATTATTTCCTATATATGTAGGAAACTATACGTTTGGATTAATAAACAGATCTTTCGATTATAAACGAATCAGCAATAAATTATATAAAGAGAACAAAATTTGTTAGTACATAAAAGGGTGTAGTTAATTTATATGGGGGTGAGTTTTTGAAATCCACAAACTTAAGTAGTTGGTAATGGGATGCAAAGATTTTTTATAAAATTTATACAGGAGTGAGCTTATTTAATTTGGGAACTATTATTAACAAACAGGAACAATCAATCCCCACAGGGAAATTAGTTTGGAGTTGAATAATGTAAATAGATTTCTACTGTTATATTTATTGTTGTTTACTGAAAACAATGCAACAAATACTACAAAAACTCATTAGTCATCACCTCAAAACCATAGTTTATCAAGTAAGATCATCATGAAATGATAAAATCAACTGCCATACTTTCTCATAATCCAATTTTTATCACATCTTTAGAGAGAGAGAGAGAGAGAGAGAGAGAGAGAGATGTGAAGATGAACACAGAGAAACTATATATTTTCATGAAAACAAAGAAACAAGGAAAGGCAAAATAAAGAAAGAAATTAAAGAAAACAAGAAAAATGGCAAAACATTACAGGATAAGAACTTAAAAAGGATTAACGATTGTTGCACAAATTCTTGCTGACCTTTGTTTACAATCCAAATGAAGCCATCTAATTAACCAGATCCAAATAAACAAATGGATACTCAACGATCAGAATTAACCAAATCAAAACGGATTATTGTTGTTGGATCGTCCACCGGTGCTGCTTCCTCCCCCACTCCATCCTCCATCCACCGGTAACTGAACATTTTGGGGCATACTCATCGGTAAATTGAAGAAGGCTAGTCCAGAAGACGGGTCCGGAAACGGGTTGTTGTTTCCATTAATCCCACCACCGCCGTTGCCGCCATCTGCTTGAGAAGATGCTTGTTGAATATGAACTCCATCAACCGGCGTTTCTTCATCTTCTAGTGGTAATCTTTCATAAGCAACATTTGTAAAAGATGAAACGATAACGATGACAGGCCCTGCAGCGGTCAACTCTCCGACCACGTTCCCACCCACCACTTGCCCTTGACCGCCGGCCAAATATATTGTCAAACTAGTGGCCCCTGGTGGGGCAGGCGGAGGCAAGAAAGAACCAGAAAGAGACAAGATCTCGAAGCGGCCTTGAAGAGCTATTACTGACCCAGGAGCCGATGGTTGCCGGAGACTAACATTAGTAACGGAACCATTTCCAGATAATATACAGATCCCACGTTGTCTTCGGCGAGCATATGTCGCTACCGATTCAAAAACATCAAACCCGCTACCAATTTCCAATATATGAGCTCTGAGGGTGTTAGCACTTTCTCTTGTGATAATCACAGGTGGTTTTGGTTTGTTTTTTGATCCTGGTGGACGACCTCTAGGCCGTCGTCCACCAGAACCACCTAATTCACCGTTACCAGTACCACCACCAGCACCTGAATTAGGTGAGACGAGATCAAGACCATGATGTTCTCCACCATCTTCTTCCTCAGAAGGAGGTTGACGGTGGAGGGAGTCAGAGAAAAGGTGATGGTGAGGGAGGTGGTGGTGGTTGGTTTCAGAAGGGTGGAGTGGATGATGAAGATAACGAGAATTAGTGCCTAAATCTAAACCAGCCATGGATTAGAGAATTTATGAAAAGTAAACAGTCACACAAGCAACAGAAAAGCAAGAAATTATAAAAAATTCAAGCAGGAAATTATAAAAAAAACCCAAAGTTGTTTATAATAATGGAAAAACAAAATCAAGAGCTGGATGCTTTGAAGGCCTAGAGATTAGAAAACTAAGGGATATGATATGCAGAGAAAGAGAACAGGGAGAAGAGAAGGTGTGAAGGGGGACAAACGCAGTCATTTCTCACAAGCTAAAAGTTTAAATATACTCGTAATAAAAAAATAAAAAGTTGATGAATAACAAATAATTTGTTTGTATGTCACTAATTTTGTTGAGTTTCAATAAAGAGAGAGATATTTCTTTTAATTTTATTGTATTTTGTTGGTATAATGGTTGGGGACATAAGGTTCGTAACGGATACATTGAGTTTTAATTATGTCGCATGTATTTCAGTTATTAGTTATGTATCCGTATGATATAGTAAGACATATAGAATGTTATTACGTAAATTAAATACGATATAATAAATCTTATGAAATATACATATACACCTACATATACGTGTGTGTATGTATGTATGTATGTGTGTGTGTGTGTGTGAGTGTGTGTGTATGTGTGTGTCTACATAAGTGGTGAATTCAATGGAGAACCTATATGCATTGGAAAACCAAGAAACCACTTTATAGTCATTCGATCATGTGATACATGATGCAAAAAATCATAATGCATCACGCAAGAAGTCGATGCATCAAGCGGGAATTTGATGCATCACGTGGAAATAATGATGCATCGCGTGAGATTTGTGATGTACTTGTGGTGGTGCATGTAGGTTCTCCATTGAACCTCCACATATATATATATACACACACATATGCATATATACATATATACATATACATATACACATATACATATATACATATACATATACATATACGCATACACACACACACACATATATATATACACACACACACACATATATATGTATATATATGTATATATACATACATATATAGATTTGGGTTTAAAAAAAGACCAATGAGAATTGAGTGTACCAAGGGTACCCTTTGAAAGCCACAAGATTGAAAAATAAGGGCTGTGATCAAAAGAGAAAAAAATCAGGTTTGCCCCTTTTTTTTGAGCAGCAACTGTATTTTCGTAATAACAATGATCATTCACAACAATTAAAAAATGATCATTCACAATGCTTATATAATGATGATTCACAACACGTATAAAATGATCATTCACAACATGTAATTGATCACGCACAACACTTAATTGATCATTCACAAGAATTATTTGATCACTCATAACACTTAATTGATCATTCACAACACTTATTTGATCATTCACAATTCTTCCACATTTATTTGATCATTCACAACACTTATTTGATCATTCACATTACCTAATGTTTATATGATCATTCACGACACTTAATTGAACATTCACAATACTTATTTAATCATTCACAAGAATTATCTGATCATTCACAACACTTATTTAATGATTCACAAGAATTATTTAACCATTTACAATTTTTCAACACTTATTTGATCATTCACAACAATTATTTGATCATTCACAAGAATTATTTGACCATTCATAATACTTATTTGATCATCACACTAATTCAACTGTTATTTGCACTAGTACAAGAAAGGGCATTCGCCACCCCAAAAAACCATGGGCATAGACATTTGGCCACAGTTTTTTTTTTTCATTCAAGTCATGACCAATGGTCCTGTCACTTTTGATACCTTAATTAAATTGGGACCTGTT
Organism: Centrapalus pauciflorus; assembly: GCA_020465985.1. Lineage (NCBI taxonomy): Eukaryota > Viridiplantae > Streptophyta > Magnoliopsida > Asterales > Asteraceae > Centrapalus > Centrapalus pauciflorus. The sequence goes on from JAANYP010004036.1 coordinate 17,563, forward strand.
GAAACCATCCGGTTTATGAAAAAACCGGTGACCAATAAACCGGCAAACAAAAATACCAGTTTTTTCTTTTGAAAATTTGGTTTTTTTAGGATGGTAGATGACCAATACTAGAAAAACTTATATCGACTTTTATTTGCTTCAAGTTTTTACGTGCTAGGTGACGTGGGATACAACAATATACAATAAACAAAATAAAAACATATTGTCACAGTAAAATTTCATTTTATTATGACAACTGATTACTTTTGGCCATGAATAACAAAATAAATCATGTCCATAAAATACTTATAACTATTTTTAATCATAATTAGTGTTTACTTTTAACCATATACAACATATATTACTGTGACCATAAGATACTTATAGAGTAATATTCTTTTTTACATTGTGACAATTTATTAGTTTTAGGCACACAAAAAAAAAATTGCGGCTTAAAACACTTATTTAATTTTTTTTCTTTTATCATGATTATTATTGACTTTTAGACACACATAACATATTAAATTGTGATCAAAAAGTACTATAGTGACAAGTTATTTTCTTAAACTATGACCGTTGAATACTTTTTGCCACCCAAAATAAGTTAAACTGAAACCATAGAACAATTAATAGTCACACTTATTTTCTTTTATCATATAATATTATTTGATTTTACGCAATCATAAGAAATTAAACCGTGACCATAATATACTTATAGTCAGGAAGTATTTTCTTTTATCATGACAATTGTTCACTTTTAGCCACACTTAATCAATTAGATCATGGCCATAAAATACTTACAGTCACAAACTTTTTCTTTTACCATATGTGACTAATAAAGTCTTGCCTTTGGTCACACAAAGGTATTCCGTGACTAATTTCACAATGTGTCCATTTTGGTCATAGAAAGGGATTTCCATGACCATATACATATTTTTTGTCACATTTAAAACCCATTACAAGATTATTTTTATGTAACTAATGAATGACCAAGACAAATGGTCAAATTTGGTCACAAATTTTAACCGTGGCTCGTAGATGTCACGATTCATATGCTCAACCTTGACTATACGTATGAATCTGCTTTGTTATGGTCCTGATTATTGAGCTAAAATGTGACAAAAATAATATTGCTAATTCATTTATGACCATTTAGTCACATAATAATCAAAACTGTGGCCAGAAGAACAAAACAAAACCGTGAACAAAGGTCCATTTTGTACTAGTGACCATTTAATTGACAATTTATCATAGTATACTGATCATTTGACCATTTGCCCTAATGTTATATGATCATTGACAACATTTAAATCATTACATCACTTATTTGATCAATCTGTTAGGCACAAAAAGACCTCAATCAAACTTGCTCATTATCATAGGGGGAGATTTTTAATCATACCTGACTGATACACTTAAGGGGAGAATTTAAGACTTTTTAATGCGTTATTGAAACCTGATAAGTGATTCGCAAAATCAACCTAAGTTTATTTACACTGTTACATTCGTTGAAACCTGGTAAATTGTCAAAGTTCTCCATAACTGTTGGACAGGTTTAACAGAAATTGTCTAAGCTATTCATGTCTGTTGAACAATTTTGACTCAAGAAAGTGTTTTGTTCTTTGTGAACAGAACCTGTTCTTTGTGAACAGGTTTTACATTTTATGGAATTTGTTTCCATGTCCTCATGCAAAGTCTTGGACGTAAAGATCAGTCTACAACTCAAGGGTGACAGACCATTTCTTATATCATAATAGCATTACAAGGAAGAGTAAAGGTCTCAAGTTGACATTCATCTTTAAGGTAAAGCTGTGGACAATAGAGACAAAAAGAAAAAAGACAAAGATTCTGTAGCAAGTGGACAAAGTCTGTTTTGTCAGACTTGTGCAGAAAAGTAATCTTGTCTTTTTGCAAGAAATTCCCACTTTCTCTACAACCAATGAAGAAGCTTCACTGAGATTCTGAGAGTGAGTATAAAAGAGAAGCTTCCAAGGAATTAGAGATATCAAGAGAGAGACATCCGCAAACACCAAACGTGCATTGAAAAGAATGTGTTTTTTCATGTATGCAAGTTCTGCTTTCAACTTAGAGCAACATAGCTAAGTGTGTCTAGGCTGTTCATCCTCAAAGTTGTCTGTCTATGTCTTGTGAAAACAGTGAGTGAACCTTAATGGGTAAATTCATTGTAACTAGTCTGAGTGAGTCTTAGATTTGTTTAAAGTCTATTGTTTCAATTCTGTCATCTCAGTCGGGATCATTCCGCAATCCAAACATGTTTGTAGTTAACAAGTGTTAATATATACATACAAACATTGAGAAAAAGTGTGTGAAAAAGAATTGGTTGTATTCACCCTCGCTCTACAGCCTTTGTAAATATACTTGGAAAACCTTCTGGGACCTATAACTGGTATCAGAGCAGCTTTAAAGTGTGTGTTAACTCTAGATCTCTCATAACTTCCCATTTTCCACCATGGACAAAACTGCTTCAAACTCCTCTTCCTACTATGACAATGGTTTTATGGCTAAGCCTCCTAAGATCAATCACTAGAAATTCTATGGATAGAACTGCAGAATGATATTCTACTTAAAGAATCTTGATGTGCAACCTCCAGAGATAGTGATGGGAGGTCCATATGTGCCAACCTCTGTCACTACCATTACTCCTAAAGGTGTTGTTCCTGAAGCCAAGACTATTGAGAAAGTAAAATCTCAATCGACTGATGAAGATAAAAGACTAGTGGCCCTTGATGCAAAATCCAGGAACAACCTAGTCATCTCTCTTCCTGATGATGTGTTCAAACAAGTTGAAAAGATGAAAACTGCTAAAGAAATGCGGGATACTTTGTGTACTGTCTGTGATGGCCCCACTATCACATTGGATAACAGGATTAAGAACCTTGTTAGACAATATGAACTATTCTTTGCTAAGCCTAAGTAGAGTCTCACTGAAAGCTACACCAGGTTTATTGCTCTAATAAATATCTCAAAGCTGTTGGGATCACAAAGGACAGTTTAACTCTGGTAAATAAATTTTTAGACATCTTTCCTGAAGACTGGAACTATTTTTCAACTATTTTCAGAAACTCAGGCACTATTAGAATCATAGATCTAGTAAACCTCTATGTGTCCTTGCTGAATGATGAACAATCAAGGCTGCAAAAGAGAAATGCCTTGGAAATGTCTAAGATGGGTTCAACCTTAGTGGGTGATGTGAGGCAACGAGTAAATCAGGTGTGTGATGTGTTCACACAGGCTGATCATCAGGTTATTGACAATTTGGAGGTGTCCTCAGAGGAAGAAGAGAAGTGTGAAGATCTTGGTGAATTTGATGATGAGCAAATGATTGTCTTGCTTGTCAAAAAATTCAACAAGAAAAGGTTTAGATACAAAATGTCACTGAGAAAATCAGGTGCTATAAAAAAGAAAGCATTTGATTAATCTAAGGCTGAGTGCTTTAAATGTAGCAGGACTGGCCATACGGCTGCAGACTGTGTGTCCAAAGCTGTTGGCCCTTCATCCAAACCTTACAAGACAAACATGGATGATGGCTATAGGGTTAAGTATCTTATGGCCATGGCTAAGGTGAAGAAGTTAGAATACTCTGTGGTTTCTAACAAACAGAAGGGACTGATGGCTGAAACCTATGACTGGGAAGATTCTGACTCGTCATTTGATGAGGAGGACAACAACTGTCTAGTGGTCAACACTGATGTTCCTTCTACAAGTAAGTTCAAAATAGACTTTGCAGAAGCTGAAGCTATTAGCTCTTTGGAAAACTGAAATCCTACAATGATGTACATGGTACAAAATTATAAAGATTACAGTTCTGAAAAAAAAAAGATAAATGTTTGATTACTTATTTGGGGACCTGAAAGCTGCTATTGAGAAGCAGGATGCTTTAAAGTCTGAAATCTCAAAACTGAAAACTGAACTCGAATTAAAAACCAATGTACTTGACAACTTTCATAACTTGGAAACTGAGATTGATGAGGTAAAACAAATCAACATAATTTTATTAGAGGAAAAGAGAGAAACAGACTAAAGCGTTCAAAGCTTCACAAGATTGTTGACTCCTGGTGCCATTCAGCTAAAAGAGTCAATCAGTGTATCAATGAGAAAATTCCTACTCAAATCCAAGCCTATCTTGGAGGAGACCTTGATACAACAGCTTCAATTGTTGAAAACAAAAATCTGGAAACAGATCTGTCTACTCTTGGCGAACTTCCCAATACATTTATTCAAAATGTAAATGGAAAGTGGATTTCAACAAATAGGTTTCTCAGACCTCAAAATACTGGCAGTTCATGTGAAAAGGTTGTGAGGTCAGGTGATGGAATGTGTTCTCCATCAAACCACCTTGCTAAGTGTCCAACAATTTCACATGAACACCTTCATGGAAAAGGTGTTAAATCTGCAGTTCTGAATCCTAAACCTGTCAATAAGACAAGATCTGGAATAAAGACTAAATGTAAGGAACCTGTACCTCCATTCAATGTTAAATTATTTGAAAAGAAATTTTCTAAAGGAAAGCAGCCTACAACCAACAAGGGTAAGTCTCATGTTGGAGGTAAAACTGCTATGGTTTCAAATAAGTTTTCAAATCATAGTGGTAAACTGATGATAAATGAAAGAAAATCTTTTGTTAAAACCAAATATGATGACCATGTTACCAAAAGTCTGCAAACGTCATCTGAACTCAGTAAAGGCAAAGGCAATGCCATTGCTCAATCAGAGAGAATTGGGAATAAGTTTTCCAAACCTGTGGAAGGACATAAGACAGTTAAACTGCCTATCTTAGATCTCTGTCCTCCTAAAAAGAGGAAAGAAGATGCAAGCAAAGTTGTTGCAGTGGAACTTCTTGTAAAACTTGTTGGCTTAGCTAAAAGAAGTGAAACATTTGCAAACCTATTGATAAGACCAATAGAGAAAATTCAGAATGTGTTTCTGAGAGTTCATCTTTCAAAAAATCAAAAAAGAGAAAATGCTATAAATGTGGAAAGAAAACTCACATGGCCAAAGATTGTCCTGAATCAGAGTACACAAGGCCTGCTGACACTGCTAGTTCCAATGTTGCTAGATCAAGCAGTGTTGGAAGTAACATTGTCATTGAGGAAAGTGTCTCAGCAAATACAATCCAGATTGGAAGTGTTGATCTAAGTGGTCCATCAACAAATGTTGATGAGAAAGTAGAACTCATCCTTAAGTTGAGTATCCCTAAGAACTAATGTTTTCTCTCATTACTATGTAGGTTAAATAACCAAACTAGGTTTGGTACTTGGACAGTGGCTGCTCTGGCCACATGACGGATTGTAAGGATCTGCTGAATGATCTCAAGCCTTAAAAAGGTCCAAAAGTCACCTTTGGTGAAAATGTCCATGGATCCACAGAAGGTCATCGAACCCTTCATGCAGGTGCTGCAATTTTCAACAAAGGAACCTATGTGTCTGGGCTAAAACACAACCTAGTTAGCATTAGTCAACTGTGTCATGCTGGCTACACGGTTAACTTTGATGAGCATGTAGGGTACATACTGGATCCTTAATTAGTTAGATTTTGTAAGAAAGAGTTGGTAACAGGTTTGCCTTCTATAGCGTTTGTTAAGGATAAACTCTGCTCAGCTTGTGAGAAGGGTAAGCAAAGAAACACATCTTTTAAGTCTAAACATGCCAGAGAAATTATTGGATTTATAAAAAACGATGGAAATTCTGAATTGTGCCCAAGTCAAGCAGCTTGGAAGTGATCAACGTACTGAATTCAAAAACAGTACTTTTTAGGAATTCTTGTGAAGAAAGAGAAATTTCTCAAAACTTCTCAGCTGCGAGAACTCCACAACAAAATGGAGTTGTTGAGCGGAGAAACAACTCTTATAGAAGCTGCTAGAACAATGTTGTGTGCATCAGGTCTCCCTTCATTATTTTGGGTTGAAGCTGTCAACACTGCTTGCTTCACTCAAAATAGATCCTTAGTGATGAAAAGGTTCAATAAAAGTTCTTATGAATTACTCAAATGAAAAAGGCAAAATATAAGCTACTTACATGTGTTTGGATGCCCTTGTTTCATTCTGAATCAAAGGGATCAGCTGGCTATATTAGAACCCAAAATTGATGAAGGAGTGTTTGTTGGATATTCAGCTATTACAAAATCCGACAGAGTATACAACCCCAGAAGAAGGGTGGCAGATGAAGACAAAAGACTAGTGTCCCTTGATGCAATAGTCAGGAACAACCTAGTCATCTTTCTTCCAGATGATGTGTTCAAACAAGTTCAAAAGATGAAAACAAATAAAGAAAAGTGGGAAACTTTGTGTATTGTCTATGATGGTCCCACTATCACATTGGATAACAAGATTAAAAAGCTTGTTAGAGATTATTAAGTATTCTTTGCTAAGCCTAAGGAAAGTCTCATAGAAACTTACACTAGGTTTACTAGCTCTAATAAATGATCAAAGTTGTTGGGATCACTAAGGACAGTCTAACTCCAGTAAATAAGTTCTTAGACATCTTTCCTGAAGAGTGGAACTACTTTTCAACTATTCTCAGAACCTCAGGCACCATCAGAAGCATGGATATAGTAAACCTCTATGGGTCCATGTTGAATGATGAACAATCAAGGCTGCAAAAGAAAACGCATTGGAAATGTCTAAGAGGGGTTCAGCCTTAGTGGCTAATGTGAGACAACCTGTAAATCAGCTGTGTGATGTGTTCACACAAGCTGATCATCAGGTTGATGATAACTTGGAGGTGTCCTCAGAGGAAGAAGAGGAGTGTGAAGATCTTGGTGACACTGGTACAAATTTTGGCTTTTGTCACACCAGAGATGTGTGACGATAACCATTCGGTCACACTTGTTTTTTCATTGTGTGTGTGACTAAAGGTCCCGTGACCAAAGGGTCCATACGGTCACATTAGTTGGTTAGTGGTCATATCCATTTACAAAGAGTGACAAAAACCGTAAAATGTGTGACCATATTCTCTTTAAAATCAAGGGAAAGTGTATTTTGTGTGACTATTGTCCATACAATAGCCACTTTATTTTTATTGTGTGTGGCTGATTGCAACCATTTGGTCATACAACAAGTGTGTTGTTATGGGCTTTGGTCACATAAAATCATGCCAAATGTGGTCGTAGGTGTTAAGAAGTGTGACCATATGCTTTTTTAAGTGAGGTAAACTTGTATTTTGTGTGACTATTGTCCATGGAATGGCCACTTTATTTTTATTTGTGTGTGGCTGATTGCAACCATTTGGTCACACAACGAGTGTCTTCTTGTGGGATTTGGTCACATAAAATTATGCCAAATGTGGTCGTAGGTGTTAGAAAGTGTGACCATATGCTCTTTTAAGTGAGGTAAACTTGTATTTTGTGTAACTATTGTCCATGCAATAGCCATTTTATTTTTATTTGTGTGTGGCTGATTGCAACCATTTAGTCACTCAACGAGTGTCTTCTTGTGGGCTTTGGTCACATAAAATCATGCCAAATGTGGCCGTAGGTGTTAAAAAGTGTGATCATATGCTCTTTCAAGTGAGGTTAACTTGTATTTTGTGTGACTATTGTCCATACAATGACCACTTTATTTTTATTTGTGTGTGGCTGATTGCACTCATTTGGTCACACAGCAAGTGTCTTCTTGTGGGCTTTGGTCACATAAAATTATGCCAAATGTGGCCATAGGTGGTAAAAAGTGTGACCATATGCTCTTTTAAGTGAGGTAAACTTGTATTTTGTGTGACTATTGTCCATGCAATGACCACTTTATTTTTATTTGGGTGTGGCTGATTGCAACCATTTGGTTACACAACGAGTGTCTTCTTGTGGGCTTTGGTCATATAAAATTATGCCAAATGTGGTCGTAGGTGTTAAATAGTGTGACCATATGCTCTTTTAAGTGAGGTAAACTTGTATTTTATGTGACTATTGTCCATACAATGACCACTTTAATTTTATTTGTGTGTGGCTGATTGCAACCATTTGGTCACACAACGAGTGTCTTCTTGTGCGCTTTGGTCACATAAAATTATGCCAAATGTGGCCGTAGGTGTTAAAAAGAGTGACCATAATTGTTCACCTAATGACCACTTAAATTTTATGCACTATTTAGTCACACAAATATTTAATCAAACAGTGGCCATAACGTGTGACCATATGATATGTTCATTTATATAACACCACAAAAAATGGAATATGTACATGTATAGTAATTGCATCAAATATTAAAGAGGACTGTAACGTAATGACTTTTGAGTCTTCAATTTAGTATTCGCTTGCCTTTGCAAATCATGACTAGTCACACAAATCGATTTTTGGTTGTTTCGCTTTCGTTTTACTTCTGGTGCATCACCAGCTGCTGCCTTTTGTCCAGAATCTGGTGGTGTTACCTGTAATAAGAAACAATGCATATATCTATGAAACACTAATTAAAATGAAGATATATATATATATATATATATATATATATATATATATATATATATATATATATATATATATATATATATATATATATATATATATATATATGTGTGTGTGTGTGTGTGTGTGTATATATATACACATGTATGTAGCTAGCTAGGCAGATAAAGTGCTCGTGACCCTCATCAATAATCACTTTGTCCTTGGGCCATGCATAAAAACCACCTACTGCGTCTTTAGCTGTTATGAAACCATTGTTTCCTTCGTCCGGAATACAAGCTGCATCCACTATCGATTGGTCAACGGACACTTTGTAGCAATCATCTGGGAGTGGTGTGTTATGAAACATCAGTTTTTCATCTGTTAGTTTGACAGTACCTTTAGCAATGATGCTTGCCCTCTTTGTGTTCCACAGTCTATAGCTGAACATCTAAAGAAAATAATAATGATTGTTATGTATTTATTTTAAATTTGTATGTGTGCATGCATCAGAATTTGATTAAACTGAAGATCAATGTACATATGAATATTTTGGATGAATACATTGTTTGGAAAATATCATGTAGTATAAATGTCAAGCTTCTAGTTGAGGTTTTGATGCTGTTAGCATACTTCTGGGGTGGTTACAATTCTGTAGCTGTTAGTTCAAGAAACTCAAGCTACTAGAGTCAAATGATGAAGTTGCTTATTGATAATATCAAATCGAATAGAATGATTAGAAGATTTGAAGATATCTCTCGAAGATAAATTGTAGTTTTACAAGGAATCAAATAGAATAGAAAAAAATAGAGTAAACAGAAGTTCTCAATATACACACGTAATATTTTGCTATTCTGTTTTAAGTTTTCCTAAGCCTCCAAGGTTGTAAAAGCCTAAGAGCAGTCCGTGTTCTTTGTCTAATCAAAAGGAATAGAGGTTCTTGTGAAAGCTATAATTATTCTGGGTTTGAAAGTTATATACCTGCGGTTGTTTCGGCACTATTGGAGAGTGCTGCCTCTTTTGCCTGGGTTTAGTATTCTTCATGACTTGTGAATCAGGCGACGTGCTGTTTGGCTCGCCAACAGATTTACCAATCAATTCCTATATATAAAACTCGGTAAATTAATAAGTCATGTATATATATAAAACTATTAAATCACAATGAACTCGAAAATAATATTAAACTGATCAATTTAATTCAAATATTTGTTTGTACAACTGGCTTTTCCTTCGCAAAATGGCCCTCATCCTGATGAGTATTGGCAGCATTAGGATTAACGACCAATGATGGAGACACCTACAATAAAAATTAAGAAATGCATTTGTTAGTAAAATAAATGTATAAAATGTTAATTAGCATAATTAATACAATAAATGGTTTCCTCAGATTCTGGTGCATGAGTTGACAATGATTCTGGCTTCTCCACTTGTGCATTAAACCGACCCATAAGTTGGTGAACCATTGTCTGTGTATCTTCCACTTTCGTTGTCAACAGCTTTATCTGAAGTTCTTTGTCTTCATGTTCGCGTCTCAGATCAGCTTCACTTTCGCATCTCTCAGCCGCAAGTGCTGATTCTAATAGTTTGACTCTCTCATCATCCGATTCTTTTCTCTGAGGAATATTAAAATATTTTCTGATTGTCACTCCGCTGCCCACTCCTCTTACATATCCCTAGTTTTCAGGACCAAATACCTCTGTCAAGGCATCAGTCCCCTCATCAACCATTCAAGTTCCGGCTTTGATATTGTCCTCGGTGGCTCTCTGCATTAAAGATTCCAATAGGCAGTAAGTAATTTGATTCAAGAAAATAAACATGAATATGTAATTAAATTATGTATTAGCATATAATTGTCAAGCATATATATGTCAGAATGCTTACTACTTCATTGGCCTTTGCTTTAGTCCTTTCATCGTGAAATACCCCTTCTTTGTTTTGCTTTCCTTTCAACCACAATATATCACGTGGGGGTTCTTCATCTGCTTCAATTACTTTTTCTTCGATCTTATAACCATCAAATACACATGTAAAGTTAAACCAATTAGTATATATATATATAGATTACTTAGAAAATAGAAAATAGAAAACATAAACAAATTAATTACTATTCTATAAATGTAGTTACCAGTTTTTTTTAACATATTCGTATCCACCTCGTCCCATAGTATGCAGATAAACAGACATGGAGCGCGCCTCTTTAGATGCATCTGACTTTTTCTTAATTTCAGAACAAAATGATACTTAATTAACGTTTATAAACACAATATATAATATGAAAGATATATGTATGGAATTAATTATAATATAACCAAAACCTGGTTTCTTCCGTGCTCGTATACTGTATGAAATCAACCCTTTCCTTGTGCTTGACAATTGCACTATACTTGGGGGGACTTGATTAGTTTTGAAGGCGTATCTTTGTTGGGCAGTATGTATTTTTTCCTCAATTTCCTTCTGAAGTTCCTTAGATGTGCACCAAGACGATTCATTACTAACTTTCTGTATGTCTCATCAACATCAAAATATCGCTGCAAATAATAAATTAAATACACAAATCTGATTAACAACAATCTTGTTTAATTTTTGAACATTATAAGAAATTAAATCGACCTTCTTCCATGTCAGAATCTTCAAGCCTGTGTGCTCACGAACCATGTCTCCTAAAAAACTTGCAAACACTGTTCTATGATCTCCTGTTATCCTATCCATTGTATTAAACGTTACCTTGAGCTTTAATGCACCGGGTATGCTGTACCGGTTGCGAAACTTAGATAACCTAGTTATGCCCCTCGACGGAACTCCTATTTTGATTGGACTTGCATTGATTGCAACATGATCCATCTCTTGTTGTTCATCATAATCATCGTACTCCTCTGATTCATATCCATCATGCATGATCATCGTACTCCTCTGATTCATATCCATCATGCATGATCATCTGCCTCGCCATTATTCTCAATAACAAGTTGATCGTTCATGGTTTCAGTATCCATGATCTTTTAGTTCTTTTGGAGAGAGTTGAAAAAGATTAAAAATTTGAAGATTCGGCAGAAAAGTGTATAAGTAGATTAATGATTGTGTTTGTAGGCATTAACTGTAATTATCGAAGTTTAAGGAATGTAAAACGACAAGTCTAATTTAAAATTTTCGCATAAATTTTGGCTCCATTTTTAAATATTTCGGTCCAAAATTAATAATTAAAATATTAGAAATGTTTTATGAAAAAATTCAAAAAGGCATGACTTAGCTTAGTAGTAAAGGTGGTGGATAGTGTTAGTGTGTTAGTTTTCACGTGTTCGAGTCTAACATATATGTAACTTCTTTGTCTTTTTTATTTTGTAAGTGATAATGATATATATTACATATATTATATTTTGAACGGCTAGAATATAATTACAACCAAAGTTATATAAGCTAAATAACTTATATATGCAATTTGGGTATAGTTTATGGACCATTTTTTGCAATTTACTCTAATTGGAATTTAAACCAACAAAAATGATAAACCAACATTTGTACATAAATCTAAACATATGTTGTATTATAAATCAAAATGTAGTTTATAAAATAATTACGTGATTAATTTGAACCTAACTTTTATTATTCATGGAATAGAATGGAAATGAAATGATTATATATAACCTAAGTTTACTAAATACTTACTTGATTAATTTTAACCTAAATTTTATTATTTCAGTAGAGTTAAATTGCGAAATTTTGTTTTTACAAATCTCGAACTGTTAGTTCAATTTCTCAAACTGTTAGTGCATTTTATCTAGCTGTTAAGTGATATATATTTTGTAAGTGATAATGATATAAATTATATCTTATATTTAAAAGGCTAGAATATCATTAACAACCAAAGTTATAGAAGCTAAATAACTTACTCTAATTGGAATTCAAACCAACAAAAATGATAAACCAATATTTGTACATAAATGTAAACATATATTGTATTATAAATCAAAACCTACTATAAGTAATTACATAATTGTATCAAAACCATACATTCGCATCCCAGGTTTGCATAAAATTGTGGCAACAAGCATCCCAAATACAAACATTACAACTAAAAATGTATTCATTTACAAAAACCCTCTAATTAATGCTTCATCTCGCCAGTTGTGTTAGTGACAAGAACGGCTCAACCAGTTGAAATGCCTCGCTAGAAGCCTCTGGCGATCATGCATCAACAACCGACGTACTTTGGCTGCCGTTTCGGTAACTGACTGTGGACGCATTGATGAGTTTATAAAGGTATCATTCAACAGCCTCCTAGCGTCGTGTACGCTCTGTCCTCCTACTGCCATTAGCAGCATTCCTAGGAGAAACTTAGCATTAAGTGATCCGGAACATGTTGCCCTTTGCAGCTTCTCCTTTACTTCCGTCTCCAAACCCGCATAAAATATATCTAACTGTTGATCAAGACATGCAAAAAAGAAACATAAGTATGTATTTCATGTTTAGGCAAATAAAAAAAAAACAATAGAAACCATGGCAAGTAAAGTGTACCAATCCATCATTGAAGAGCAAGTTAATCTTTCCCTTCTCCCTCAGAATGTATAGCAGTTCAGTTTTTGGCCCCCTAAACCCTATTCTGAGGATGGAATCAACTTCCATCATCTCGTAAACAACGTCAGACTCAGATTCACGTTTAAAGGTTTTGCAACTGTAATGAATGCAGACATAAAAGCTTAATAAAACGTACTCTTAAATAGGTAAATACATGGATCAATGGAAATGAATTGATTATCTGTGTATAACCTAGGTTCATTAAATTACTTGATTAATCTCAACCAAAGTTTTATTTTTTTATTCATGTTAGTTAATGGATTAATGGAAATGAATTGAAATCTGTGTATAACCTTGGTTCATGAAATTACTTGATTAATTTCAACCTAAGTTTTATTTTATTATTCATGTAATTTCATGGATTAATGGAAATGAATTGATTATCAATATATAACGTAGGTTTATGAAATTACTTGATTAATTTAAATCTATCTTTTATTACTCATTGAATGCAATGCAATGGAATTGAATTTAATATTCGTATATGTGAGGCACAAAAAGGCCTCAGTCAAACCTGCTCTACATCTTAGGGGAAGATTTTTAATCAAACTGTTTGATGCACTTAAAGGTTCTGTCTGCTGAACAGGCTGGACATAAACTGTCTACGCTGCTCTGTTCTGTTGAGCAGCTTGGACAGATTCTAAGTGTTCTGTTCTTTGTGAACGAAACCTGTTCTTTGTGATCAGGTTAAACACTTTATGGAATATTTTTCCAAGTCCCCATGTATTGTTTTTGACTACAAGATCAGTTTACAAGTCGAAGACAAAGTGGAAAACAGTAACTGCAAAAGCCTGCCTAAGCTGTTCTGTTACATATGAAGACAAACAGATATCTGAAAAGGGTGACAGACCTTTTCTTATATAAAAATGGCCTTAACAAAAGAAGAAAGATGCAAAGATGACATTCCTCTTTTGGTTAAAGCCTTATGCAACAATGACAAAAAGAAAAAGACAAAGATTCTGCCACATGAAGACAAGTCTGCTTTATCAGAATGTGCAGAAAAGGTGTTCTTTCTTTTTGGAAAGACATCCCACTTTCTCATTGTGCAATGAAGAAGCTTCACTGAGATTATCAGTGAGAGTATAAAAGGAAGCTTCTAAGGATTGTGAGACATCCAAGAGTGAGAAATCAGATCGTGCATTAAAGTGTGTTTTTCATGCATGCAAGTCTGCTTGAATATAACAGTACGTGTGTCTAAGCTGTTCATACGTGTCTTGTAAAAATAGTGAGTTCATCTAAGTGAGTGTATTCATTGTATCTAGTCTGAGTGTGTCTTAGATTAGTTGAAACAACTGTTGTAACTGTCATCTCAACTTGAACGTTTCTGCAGTGAAGCTTGTTTGTAATTCACGTTTGTTAATAGTATACACAAACATTGAGAAAAGAGTGTTGAAATTTAATTAGTTGTCTTCACCCCCCCCCCCCTCTACAGCTTAGAACAATACTCTAGGGAAACCTTTTGGGACCTAAAACTGGTATCAGAGTAGATAGAGTGTGTGTCAACTCTAGATCTCTCATTCTCCCTACTTTCCCATGGACAACAGTGTTGCAAGTTCCTCCTCTTACTATGACAATGGCTCAATGGCCAAACCCCCCAAGTTCAATCATCAAAACTTCTCTGGTTGTAAGTGCAGAATGATGCTCTACTTAGAGAATCTGGACGTACAACTGCCAGAGATAGTAATGGAAGGTCCCTATGTGCTAACTTCTGTTACTACTATCACTCCTGCTGTTGAAGGAGCTGCCCCTAAGATCAGAACCTTTGAGAAGGCCAAAGCTCAATGGTCTGATGAAGACAAAAGCTAGTTGCTCTTGATGCAAAATTTAGGAATAACCTGGTCATTTCTCTTCCTGATGATGTGTTCAAACAGGTTGAGAAAATGAAGACTACAAAGGAGATGTGGGATACTTTGTGTACTGTCTATGACGGTCCCACTATCACACTAGATAACAGGATTAACAACCTTGTTAGACAGTATGAACTCTTCTTTGCGAAACCAAAGGAGTCTCTCACAGAAACCTATACCAGGTTCACTTCTCTTATCAATGATCTCAAAGTTGTTGGGATCTCAAAAGACAGCCTGACTCTGGTGAACAAGTTCTTGGACATCCTGCCTGAAGAATGTAACTACTTTTCTACCATCTTGAGAAATTCAGGCACCATCAAAAGTATGGATCTTGTAAACTTATATGGATCCCTACTGAATGATGAGCAGTCAAGGCAATAGAAAAGAAATGCCTTGGAAATCTCTAAGAGAGGGGCTGCCTTAGTGGCCAGCGTGAGGCAACCTGTTGGTCAGGTATGTGATGTGTTCACACAACCTGATCAACAGGCTGATGATGAAAGAGAAGAGATGTCTGAAGAGGAAGACGGTGAAGATCTTGCAAACTTGATGATGAGCAAATGATTTCAATGCTTATCAAAAGGTTCAACAAGAAAAGGTTTGGTAGAAGAATGCTGCAGGGGAACTCAAATGCTGTAAAAAAAAGGCATTTGATAAATCTAAGGCTGAGTGATTTAAATGTGGCCAAACGGGCCACATAGCTGCTGACTGTGTGTCAAAAGCGGTTGGTCAGTCATCCAAACCATTCAAGACAAACAAGGATGATGGCTACAGGGTTAAGTACCTTATGGCCATGGCTAAGCTGAAAAAGTTGGAAAACTCAGTGGCTTCCAACAAGCAAAAGGGACTCGTGGCTGAGACATGTGATTGGGAGGAATCTGATTCATCTTCAGATGAAGAAGATAACAACTGTCTGATGGCCAACACTGATGTCCCATCAACCAGCAACTTCAAACAAGACCTTGTTGAAGCTGAAGCCTTCAGCAGCTTAGAGAACTGGAATCCCACAATGATGTACAAGGTACAAAACTTTATGGCTTATAGTTCGGATGAAAAAGTAAAATTTTTTGAATACATGCTTGTTGATTTAAAAGCCGCTGTTGAGAAGGACAATGTCTTACTATCTGAAATCTCTAAGATTAAAAATGATCTTGACATAAAATCCAGTAAACTGGACAGTTTCCATAAGTTGGAAACTGAGCTTGATGAATTAAAACACATCAACTCCATTTTACTAGAAGAAAAGAGTGAGAAACATGTAAAACATGCAAAGCTTCAAAAGATAGTTGACTCTTGGTGCCAATCTGCACAAAAAGTCAGCCATTGCATTAGTGAACAGATCCCTGCACAAATCCAAGCCTATCTTGGAGGGGATCTCGACAAAGCAACTTCTATTGTTGAGATAAATAATCTGAAAGATGACTTATCCACTCTTGGTGAGCTTCCTAGCACTTTCATTCAGAAAATAAATGGTAAGCTAGTCTCAACAAATAGGTTTGTCAGGCCTCAAAATACTGACAGCTTGTGTGAAAAGGCTCTAAAAGGTGATGATGGAATATGTTCTCCATCAAATCAGCTTGCTAAGTGCTCTGCTGATTCACACAAGCATAAGAAAGGAAAACAAGCTCAAGCTGCAGCTGTGGACTCTAAACCTGTTGACAAAACAGGCTCTAGGTCGAAAGCTGATGGTAAGAGACCTGTTAATCCTTTTGATGCTAATCATTTTGAGAAAAAGTTTTCAATAGGTAAGCAGCCTGCTTTCAACAGGGGTAAGTCTCATGTTGAAAGCAAATTTGCTGTGGTTTCAAATAAGTTTTTAAATCATAGTGGAAAATTGGTTATATATGAAGGTAAGTCTTTCAGAACCAAAAGCAGTGATCATGTTGATAGGCAACATCAATCACATCTCAGTATGGGCAAATGCAAAGCCATTGCTCAACCTGAGAAATTTGGGAATAAGTTTCCCAAACTTGTGGAAGGTCAAAGGCCAATCAAACTTCCTGTGTTTGATATCTGTCCTCCCAAAAAGAGGAAAGAAGATACAGGCAAAGCTGTTGCCATTGTGCCTTCCACCCAAACTGTTAATTCATCTAAAAATAGTAATAAGTTTGCTAAACATGCTGACAGAATCAACAAAAATATTTCAGAATATGTTTCTGGAGGTTCTTCTTCCAATAAGGCTAAAAAGAGAAAATGCTATAAGTGTGGGAAGAAGACACATATGGCCAAAGACTGTCCTGAAACTGAGGACATGAGGCCTGTTGACTCTGCTAGTTCCATCATTGTAAAAACAAGCAGTGTTGGAAGTAACATAGTCAATGAGGATGGTATCCAAGCTGATACCATTCAAATAGGAAATATTAGTGTGGATATCACTGGTCCATCAACAAAGCTTGATGAAGTAAGAGAACTCATCCCTATGATGCGTTCCCCTAAAAATAACTAATATTTTCTCATGACACTCTGTAGGACAAACAACCATCCCAGGTTTGGTACTTGGATAGTGGCTGCTCAGGACATATGACAGGTTGCAAGGACCTGCTGAGTGATCTCAGGCCTGAAAAAGGGCCAAAAGTCACATTTGGTGACAATGTACAGGGATCCACAGAAGGGTATGGAACTCTTCAAGATGGTGCTGCAGTATTCAAAAGGGTAGCCTATGTGGTTGGGCTGAAACATAATCTTGTGAGCATAAGTCAACTGTGTGATGCTTCCTACAAGGTTAACTTGGATGAGCACCTGGGTTACATATTGGATCCCCAAGGCAAAGTTGTGTTGTGTGCACAACGAAAGAAAGGTGTATATGTTGTGGACATGGAATCTGCTGATCCCACAACTGAAACCTGCTTTATCTCAAGAAGCAATGCAGACCTGAACTGGTTATGGCATAAATGGCTATCACACCTGAACTTCAAGAATATTAACAAACTCCGTAAGAAAGAGTTGGTAACAGGTTTGCCTTCTATAACCATTGTTAAGGATAAACTCTGCACAGCTTGTGAGAAAGGCAAGCAGAGAAAATCATCTTTTAAATCTAAGCACAATTTTTCTATTGACACTCCTCTCTTCTTAATCCTCATGGATTTGTTTGGACCAGTCAGTGTCCCAAGTCTAGGAGGAAGAAGATACACTCTAGTAATGGTTGATGAGTTGTCCAGGTTTACATGGGTGATCTTTCTGAAGAGTAAAGGAGAGGCTGCTAGAGAAATCATTGGATTTAAGAAGATGGAAATGTTGAACTCTGCTCAAGTAAAGCAGCTTAGAAGTGATCATGGTACTGAATTCAGAAACAGTTGTCTTAAGGACTTCTGTGAAGAAAGAGGGATTTCACAAAAAATTTCAGCAGTACGAACTTCACAACAAAATGGAGTGGCTGAAAGGAGAAACAGAACTCTCATTGAAGCTGCTAGAACCATGCTGTGTGCATCAGCTTTAGCTTCATCATTCTGGGCTGAAGCTGTTAACACTGCCTACTTCACCGAAAATAGATCCTTGGTGGTGAAAAGGTTCAACAAGACTCCTTATGAGTTACTCAAAGGGAGAAGGTCAAACATTATCTATTTCCGTGTGTTTAGATGTCCCTGCTTCATTCTAAATCAGAGGGACCAAGTGGCAAAGTTTGAACCCAAAGCTGATGAAGGTGTCTTTGTTGGATATTATGCTATCTCCAAAGCCTACAGAGTATACAACAACAAGACAAAGGTGATAGATGAATCTATCAATGTCACCTTTGAAGAGTCTAGGAGTGCTTCCACCAAAGCTGTTCGTGAATCAGTTTCAGAAGAATTCAGTTTTGATGATCTTATGCATTCCACCAATGAAGAGAAGGACTCAAAAGCTTCCACAACATCCATAGTGGAACCTACCAATCATGATGGGCATGATGATGATTATGTTGATACACCCTGTGTGAATAAGTGTACTAACTTAATTACAACCTCAAGTCCTGAACCAATCAATGCTGATTTTCCTAGATCCTCTGCTGATATGTTCAACAATGGAGAGTCATGCTCAACAAGTGAACATGCTCAACATATCAGTGTGTCTAAAAATCTTGAGAGCTGCTTAACAGGACCTGTTGTAGAAACAAATAACTCAGGAGAATCCTCATTGAAGCAAGATCCTAAGTGGATCAGGTGTCACCCAAATGATCAAATAATTGGTGACATCAACAAAGGGGTGCAAACAAGATGGGACAGCTTAGGGAACTTTTGTATATCCTATGGCTTTGTGTCCCTAATGGAGCCTAAGAAAGTGGATGCAGCACTTAAAGATGCAAATTGGATCACTGCCGTGCTAGAAGAACTCAATCAGTTTGAGAGAAACAAAGTATGGAAGCTGGTCCCTGCTCCTAAAGGAAAAACAATAATTGGCACCAAGGTCATGTCATTAGAAATAAGGCTAGACTAGTTGCTCAAGGCTACAGACAGGAGGATGGCATTGACTATGATGAAACATTTGCCCCTGTGGCCAGGTTAGAGGCAATTCGTTTGTTTCTAGCCTATGCTTCTCATAAGAGCATGAAGGTATTTCAAATGGATGTGAAGAGTGCATTTTTTTAATGGTAAGCTGCAAGAAGAAGTCTATGTCAAGCAGCCTCCAGGTTCTGAAAATGAACATCATCGAGGCTTTGTCTATAAGTTGGACAAAGCTCTCTATGGTCTAAAACAAGCCCCTAGAGCCTGGTATGACACTCTAACTGATTTCCTTATGAGCAATGGTTATTCCAGAGGTAAAGTGGATACCACACTTTTCATAAAGAAGGTGAAGTATGATATTATGCTTGTTCAAATTAATGTGGATGACATGATATTTGGTTCTACTAATGAGCAGCTATGCAAGAATTTTTCACTACTCATGAAATCAATATATGAAATGAGTATGATGGAAGAACTTACTTTCTTTTTAGGATTACAGGTTAAACAAACCTCAAATGGAAGTTTCATAAATCAAAGAAAGTATACTTTAGATCTTTTGAAAAAGTTTAAATTTGATCAAAGTTCTCCTATCAAAACCCCAATGGCAACCAATGTAAAGTTTGATGCAGATGCCTGTGGCAAAGCTGTTTCAGTAACAAGTTACAAAGTCATGGTTGGGAGCTTGCTATACTTAACTGCTAGTAGACCAGATATTATGTTTGCCACCTGTTTATGTGCTAGGTTTCAAGCTGATCCTAAAGAATCACATCTAGCTGCTGTAAAAAGAATCTTCAGATACCTCAGGGGTACACCATGTTTGGGTCTTTGGTATCCCAAAGACTCAAGCCTTGAGCTAACAGGATATTCAGATTCTAATTTTGCAGGCTGCAGGCTAGACAGAAAGAGCACAACAGGTGGGTGTCAACTCCTTGGTGGTAAGTTGATAAGTTGGTGTAGCAAGAAGCAGAACTCAGTGTCTATTTCTACTACTGAAGCTAAGTATATTGCTGCTGGAAGCTGCTGTGGGCAGTTTCTATGGATGCAGCATCAGCTTGAAGACTATGGACTTGTATATAGGAAGACTCCTATTCTATGTGATAATACAAGTGCTATAGCTATCTCCAACAATCCAGTATTTCATTCCAAAACAAAGCATATAGAGGTCAGAGATCATTTCATCAGGTATCACATCCAGAAAGGTAATGTGGAGGTAAGTTTTATTTCCACAAATGAACAGCTTGCAGACATTTTCACCAAGCCTCTTGATGAAAATAGATTTAATTATCTTGTCAGCAAGCTGGGCATGTTAAATAAAAGTGACTAAGTGTCCTCTATGTTTTAAGTTATTATATGTCTCACACTGTTCAAGCTCTTCAGAACAGCTTCGACAGAACAGGCTATGCATGTTCTGTACTTAGCCAATCTCTTAAAACTTGAATAGCTTGAGCGTATAACAGGTTTGAAAACATCAGTGTTCACCTCAAACCTGGTCTGTTAATTAAGCCTCCAACTTGCTCACTCTCTCATTCTGTCATACAAGACATTGTCTTGTAACCTGATCAGCTATTGAACACAACCGGTTCTTACATACCTGAACAGGTTGAATGAATAGCCTGAAGAATTAACAGTTTGTGATCACCCTGTTCATCACTGGTTTGACCAACAGCTTAGACCATCAGTTTAAATTACCTTTGTTCACAATTAAGTTACTTAATTGTTGTTTTTATTTAACTTAATTACTGTGGATAATGTGTGTTAACGTGTGTTAGTGACTAAAAAGGGCTCGACTGGTCTGACAACCGTTCTGACATGGACAACCGTTCCGTTTTCCATTAAAGAACTTTTCAAATCAACCGCCCAAAGTTTTCTCTCTCATACCCACTCACATTCGAATCCTATAAATAGCCATCTACTGTTTCATCTTCGTCATCCTTACTGCTTCCATAACTTCCAAAGAACCATAACTTCGACTAAGTGTCCTGTGCTAATACTTCCACCACTTTCCAAATGGCTCACCAGAACAACCCCTTTCTTCAAGTTTTCGTTGGCAACGATGTGCACAAACACTCGTCTGTTACCACGATGCTGACATTGAAACCTACCAACTACCTTGCAAACCTAACCATGTCAAAAAATTATGTGGGAAAAGGATATGAAGACATGGTGGAGTTTCTGAAGGTTCACCCATTGAACTATGCAATGACTGCATCTCCTGGTGTCCTGTACCAGGAGATGGTATATGAATTCTGCTACACCTATCTTATGATCCTTCTACCAAAATCATTAGGGGAACCATACTCAATGGGACTCAGACCATTGAGATTACAACAGGTCTGATCAGGGAAGTTCTTCGTCTCCCTGTGGCTGAAACCTATGATCAGCCACAGCCTGAAAATGACCATATGAGAAATCTGCTACACTTCTATGGTGTAGCAGAACCCAAAGTTGGAGCCACACTGTTTAGGAAGGATTTGTATCCAACATACAGTTTCTTGTTTGCCTCGGTGGTGATGTGCTTCAGCAGTAAAGTTGGTTCATTCGACCAACTCAGCCGTGATGAGATTCTAATAGTCCTACAACTTGTGGATGGGACTACAATCAACATGGCAAGATGGATTTTCATGAACTTGAGGAACCTGGTGTAGAAGGAAACACGTCCAGCTGTTGTTCGATATCCCAGGTTTTTATGCCTCATCTTCAAGCACATCTGTGGTGAGCAACTCTATAACTCTCAGCCTCTACTACGTACTGCTGCATTCCCTGTAATAGGGAATAGAGTTTTCTACACCACTGTACTCCCAAATGAACCTCCTCTGTCTACACCAATGAGGAGGTTGCTAGGAATGGTGGAAGGACCCTCTGCTGTGAGGGTGGATCTAGAGACTGCTCCCAAGGGAATATCCAAATCTAGGGTCAAATTTGTTAAAAGGACCATGGAAACGACTGAAGCTGAGCCTGTCCGCAAGAAGGCTAAAACAGCCAAGTCCAAGTCTACCCCATCAGCCATCGTGGCTGAGGGGGAGCAGACTTCTTACCCTGGTTCATCTGTTGAACATGAAGCCTTTGTGGCTGGTGCCTCTATGGCACTTTAGACTATGGAACAAGCCAACCCACCTGTTTCTGACGCTGTCTCCCCACCAGTCCAAACAGATCCCCTCATCTCTTCTCCACAACAGCCATCCTCCACTTCATCTCTCTACCTATACAGACACAAAACTTTAGCCAAAAAGAAATCAACCGACCTAACTAGCCCCTCTGATCCCTCTTAACGGGGTTCAGTTGAAAAATGGGCAACCCCTACTGCTTCTACTATTTTGGGAGAAGGTTCAGCACATTTGGAGCAGGCTTCACTCCAACAAGAGTCTACCCTGAGTCAGCCTAGGACCTCTGGTTCCACCCAACAGGAGCCAGTTATACATATGGAGACTACCACATCCACTATTCCATCCTCCCAACAGGCTGAGAATATTGAAAGACAGGAGTTCACTCCACTCCATACTGAGTCCACACAGTCTCCTCCACATACTTCTTTAGAACCTGAGTCTGCACGAGGAGCCAAACCTGTTGGATTAGACCATCCAGTAGCTCAGCCTCCAACTTCTGCTCCTCATGCTACAACTGTTGTACACCCAACAGCTGCTGAAGGACCAACATCCCAAGCTGATGAACCTCAGGGAACATACCATCCCTCTGGTGAGGCTGCACCTCATATGCAAACTCCATCAGCAGGTTTCACCACTGCTGATGTTGAAATGCACATCCCATCTCCCAATGACGAGGCACCTCTAAACCAAGGTGCTGCAGAGGGAACCACCCCAGGCCTTAATGAAGGTGCTGCAACACAAGCAGCATCTGAAAGGCTACCAACCTCTACCCCTTCTCCTGATGAAGCAGTTACAGCCACTGATGAGGGACCCATTGACCCTTCCAAGCTGGGCCATATCACTTTTGCCCTGGCTATGGAACTTCTGTCCAGAGTCACCCTTCCCTCTCCATCACATCCCCAAACACCTGCTTCATCCTCATCTCATTCTTACCCCTCTACGCACTCCAAACAGTCTACCCATACAACCCCATCCCCCAAAGATCTTCCTTTGAAGGATCAGCTTTCTTTGCTGACCAACAAAGTTGGATCTTTGTAAATTCCATGACTTCCCTACCATCAATAATCTCAGACTCAATGTCTGCCCAACTCCAAGGATTTTTTGATTTGTTCAAGAATTCCTTTCCAGTCACTCCACAACCTGACCAGTCCTCACAGCTGCGTGCACTCGCTGCACAGCTGCAAAACATCTCCACATCACTCTCCTCTATTCTTTCCCATGAACAGGACTTTGTGTCCTTCATGACAGCCATATCCCAACAGTTGTCAAATCTCCTCACCACTTGCGCTACTACCCTTCCTACTACCTTGGCCAGCTTGAACTCTCTAATTGTTTCTCTGTCTAATTCTGTGTCAGCAAATCTTGATGATGTGCTGGACTCTCTTGAGTTATATCTTGCACAACTTCAAAGTTTGTTGTTCACAGCTTCTGACAGGGAAAACCTAGTCAAGCTGTCCTCAATTGTTGATTCCCAATCCTTTTCTCTTTAGACCTGCCTTACCCAACTTGGAGAGGTTAAGGACAATCTGACTTTCTTAGTGCATAGCCTGGTTGGCCCCAAACCTTCTACCAAAACTGCTGCAAAGCCTGCTGAATTTGTTTCTTCAGGCAGACCAGTTGTTGAAGGTGCTGGTCCATCCCCTTCAAAGGGGAAGAAGTTGTCTGCCTCAAAGACTATGTCTAAGGGGGAGAAAACTTCTTCTCCTTCTAAGGAGAAATCAGCATCTGTTGGTCAAGCAACAGGTGCATCAGGAACAGGTCCAGCAGCAGATGTCTCCCATCACACTGAAGCTGCTCAGCCTACTCAGGCTGGATCTCCAAACCCTGCACAAACTAAGGGGGAGGATTCCAATCCTGGGGACAGGCCAGGCAGAAGAAGGCATATGATTTTGGAAGAAGAAGAAGAAGAGGAAGAGATTCCTGAAGCTGTTCAAACTACAACACCCAAAGGAAAGAAGAAAGCAGCTTTTGACCCTGACCACGAAAGAGCAGCGCAGCTAAAGTTTGATAAGGCAAGGGTTAAGGAAATGAGTGTTTCTATGGAGAAATACTATGAGCTCAGAGATGAACAACTTCAAGCCCTGGAAACATTAAGAAAGGAAGAAGCCTCTGCCCATGCTGCCATATCCCTTGCATTAAAAGAGTCAAGCAAAATTAAAATGCCTTCTTTGGATGTGCAAAGAAAACTGCTTGAAGCTGTTAGAGAGTCAGCGGGTGAAAAGGAAGGTGGTAAGGAAAAGGATTCTCCGGTCTCTGTGACCAAGTCCAAACAAGCATCCTCTGCAAGAGCCCAGATACAGGTTGACAACTTGGCAAGGAAAAAGTTCTTTGATGTTGCTGATAGAAGACTTGCCAAGTAAGCTATCGTCAAAGCTTTGCCCATTTCAAGAAAAGGCAAACAGTGGAAGCTACAAATAACTAAAATGGGTGCAACAGGCCCAAAACTGGAATCATATGACTACACTGATGTTACACAGATGGGGTACAGAGAATGGGTGGAGTTGGAAGTTGCCCTGAGCTAGTCTATGTCTGAAATGGCTAAGACTATCAGGGCATATGTCAGAAAGTTGATGGAAAGAGTGAAAGTTCTTGGCCTGATCTCAGAAGATTTAAGTAAGGGTGTCTCAGTGACTTACCCCAAAATAAAGGCCAAGAGGAACAGAAAGGATTCAGAGTTGGAGGAACTCCTGATCTTGATTGAACAAGGTGACTATGAAGTAGAGATCAAAGGAGTTCACCACAGCCTGCCCAAAGGAGTAGAACTTGAACAAGGC
Organism: Centrapalus pauciflorus; assembly: GCA_020465985.1. Taxonomy (NCBI): domain Eukaryota; kingdom Viridiplantae; phylum Streptophyta; class Magnoliopsida; order Asterales; family Asteraceae; genus Centrapalus; species Centrapalus pauciflorus. The sequence continues at coordinate 42,645 of JAANYP010004036.1, forward strand.
AAGCTGATTGAAGAACGTGAGTTGGGGGCATTTTTTGGATCCCCTGACAAAGAAGAAGTGCTTTCAAAGAGCATCAGACCTACACAAAGTCGGTCTCAAATATCTTGTAGCATTCAGACTTGCAAACTCTTTCAGGCAATCTGGAAAGTGGAGAGCAGCCATCTGGGATCAGCTCAAAGGCTTCTATGAAAGAGGGGAGCTTGAACATCCCAATTTTATGTTCCTCAGAGTTAAAATACAAGATTTGGAGGAAACCAGGGATGAGCTTGAAAGAATGTTTCAAGAAGGATTGCCACCACCACTGTCGTGAAGTCCATCTGCTATCTGAGTAGGTGAAGAATGGAAGGTGTCCATCTGTTGGACAGGCTTGCCATTATTTCCTCCCATCATCAACAGTCCAAAGTGTTGAATTTTTTTGTACATTAGTTTTACTTTGTTACATCATTTGTAACTTTTGTTTTATTGTAATATACACTAGTACATCAGTTGTACTTTTGAAAAAACATATGTTGTTTATGTAATAAAAGTCAGTATATATAAACTGGTCTTTTAATTTACTTTAATGTTCTAATTTCATTTCAGCAAAATGTATTGTAAAAATGTAAAGTGATTATTGATAAAATCAGCTTAGACTGATTATTGCAAATAGGGGGAGATTGTTAGGCACAAAAAGGCCTCATTCAAACCTACTCTACTACTTAGGGGGACATTTTTAATCAAACCTGTTTGATGCACTTGAAGGTGTAATTTATGGCATGTTTATGCCTTATTGAAACCTGAAAAGTGATTTGCAATATCAGCCAAAGCTGTTTACCCTGTTGCATTCGTTGCAACAAAGGCAGATTGTCCAAGCTGTTCTGTCTGCTAAACAGGCTAGACATAAACTGTCTACGCTGCTCTGTTCTGTTCAGTAGCTTGGATAGATTCTAAGTGTTCTGTTCTTTATGAACAGAACCTGTTCTTTGTGAACAGGCTAAACACTTTATGGAATATGTTTCCAAGTCCTCATGTATTGTTTTTTACTACAAGATCAGTTTACAAGTCGAAGACAATGTGGAAAACAGTAACTGCAAAAGCCTGCCTACGCTGTTCCGTTACATGAAGACAAACGGATATCTGAAAAGGGTGACAGACCTTTTCTTATATAAAAATGGCCTTAACAAAAGAAGAAAGATGCAAATTTGACATTCATCTTTTGGTTAAAGCCTTATGCAACAGTGACAAAAAGAAAAAGACAAAGATTCTGCCACATGAAGACAAGTCTGCTCTATCATAAATGTGAAGAAAAGGTGTTTTGTCTTTTTAGAAAGACATCCCACTTTCTCATTGTCCAATGAAGAAGCTTCACTGAGATTCTCAGTGAGAGTATAAAAGGAAGTTTCTAAGGATTGTGAGACATCCAAGAGTGAGAAATCAGATCGTGCATTAAAGTGTGTTTTTCATGCATGCAAGTCTTCTTGAATATAACAGTACGTGTGTCTAAGCTGTTCATACTCAAGCTGTGCATCTGCGTCTTGTAAAAACAATGAGTTCATCTAACTGAGTGTATTCATTGTATCTAGTCTGAGTGTGTCTTAGATTAGTTGAAACAACTGTTGTAACTGTCATCTCAGCTTGAACCTTTCCGCAGTCAAGCTTGTTTGTAATTAACATTTGTTAATACTATACACAAACATTGAGAAAAGAGTGTTGAAATTTAATTAGCGGTATTAACCTCCCCCCCCCCCCCCCCCCCCCCTCTACAGCTTAGAACAATACTCTAGGGAAACCTTTTTGGACCTACAGTATATAACCTAGGTTCATGAAATTACCTGATTAATTTAAACTAAGTTTTATTACTCAAGGAATGGAATGCAATTGAAATGAATTGAATATCTGTATATAACCTAGGGTTATGAAATTAACTGGTTAATTTTAACCTAAGTTTTATTATTTAATTGAGTTAACTTGAAAAATAATGTTTTTGCAAGTTTCGAGCTGTTAGTTCAATTTCTCAAGCTGTTAGTGCATTTTATCAAGTTGTTAAGTGTTTTGTAAATCTAGGTTCATGAAATTACGTACATGATTAATTTCAACCTAAGTTTCATTTTATTATTAACATGTAATTTCATGGATTAATGGAAATGAATTGATTATCTGTATATAACGCAGATATAAAAAATTACTTGATTAATCCCAACCTAGGTTTTATTTTATTATTCATTTAATTTATTGGAATAATGGAAATGTATTGATTATTGGTGTATAACGTAGGTTTATGAAATTACTCAAGTAATTTCATGGATTAATGCAAATGAGTTAGTTATCTTTGTATAATCTAGGTTCATGAAATTACTTGATTAATCTCAACCTAAGTTTTATTTTTTTTATTCATGTAATTTAATAGATTAATGGATATGAATTGATTATCTGTGTATAACATAGGTTTATGAAATTACTTGATTAATTTTAACCTAAGTTTTAATACTCATGGAATGGAATGCAATTGAATTGAATTGAATATCTTTATATAACCTAGGTTAATGAAATTACCTGATTATTTTTAACCTAAGTTTTATTACTAATGGAATGGAATGCAATTGAATTTAATTGAATATCGGTATATAGCCTAGGGTCATGAAATTACCTGATTAATTTTAACCTAATTATTATTATATAATTGAGTTAAATTGAAAAACTATGTTTTTGGATGTGCAAAGAAAACCGCTTGAAGCTGTTAGAGAGTCAGCGGGTGAAAAGGAAGGTGGTAAGGAACAAGCATCCTCTGCAAGAGCTCAGATACACTTTGACAACTTGGCAAGGAAAAAGTTGTTTGATGTTGCTGATAGAAGACTTGCCAAGGGAGCTATTGTCAAAGCTTTGCCCATTTCAAGAAAAGGCAAACAGTGGAAGCTACAAATAACCAGAATGGGTGCAACAGGCCCAGAACTGGAATCATATGACTACACTGATGTTGCACAGATGGGGTACAGAGAATGGGTGGAGTTGGCAGTTGCCATGAGCTAGTCTATGTCTGAAATGGCTAAGACTATCAGGGCATATGTCAAAAAGTTGATGGAAAGAGTGAAAGACCTTGGCCTGATCTCAGAAGATTTAAGTAAGGGTGTCTCAGTGACTTACCCCAAAATAAAGGCCAAGAGGAACAGAAAGGATTCAGAGCTGGAGGAACTCCTGATCTTGATTGAACAAGGTGACTATGAAGTAGAGATCAAAGGAGTTGACCACAGCCTGCCCAAAGGAGTAGAATTTGAAGAAGGCAAGCTGATTGAAGAACCTGAGTTGGGGGCAATTTTTGGATCCCCTGACAAAGAAGAAGTGCTTTCAAAGAGCATCAGACCTACACAAAGTCGGTCTCAAATAGCTTGTAGCATTCAGACTTGCAAACTCTTTCAGGCAATCAGGAAAGTGGAGAGCAGCCATCTGGGATCAGCTCAGAGGCTTCTATGAAAGAGGGGAGCTTAAACATCCAAATTTTATGTTCCTCAGAGTTGAAATACAAGATTTGGAGGAAACCATGGATGAGCTTGAAAGAATGTTTCAAGAAGGATTGCCACCACCACTGTCGTGAAGTCCATCTACTATCTGAGTAGGTGAAGAATGGAAGTTGTCCATCTGTTGGACAGGCTTGCCATTATTTCCTCCCATCAACAACAGTCCAAAGTGTTGAATTTTCTTGTACATTAGTTTTACTTTGTTACATCAGTTGTAACTTTTGTTTTATTGTAATATACACTAGTACATCAGTTGTACTTTTGTAAAAACATATGTTGTTTATGTAATAAAAAATCAGTATATATAAACTGATCTTTTAATTTACTTTAATGTTGTAATTTCATTTCAGCAAAATGTATTGTAAAAATGTAAAGCGATTATTGATAAAATCAGCTTAGACTGATTATTGCAAATAGGGGGAGACTGTTAGGCACAAAAAGGCCTCAGTCAAACCTGCTCTACTTCTTAGGGGGAGATTTTTAATCAAACCTGTTTGATGCACTTGAAGGTATAATTTATGGCATGTTTATGCCTTATTGAAACCTGAAAAATGATTTGCAATATCAGCCAAAGCTGTTTACCCTGTTGCATTCGTTGCAACAAAGGCAGAATGTCTAAGTTGTTCTGTCTGCTGAACAGGCTGGACATAAACTGTCTACGCTGCTCTGTTCTATTGAGTAGCTTGGACAGATTCTAAGTGTTCTGTTCTTTGTGAACAGAACCTGTTCTTTGTGAACAGGCTAAACACTTTATGGAATATGTTTCAAAGTCCTCATGTATTGTTTTTGACTACAAGATCAGTTTACAAGTTGAAGACAATGTGGAAAACAGTAACTGCAAAAGCCTGCCTACGCTGTTCTGTTATATGAAGACAAACAGATATCTGAAAAGGGGGACAGACCTTTTCTAATATCAAAATGGCCTTAACAAAAGAAGAAAGATGCAAAGTTGACATTCCTCCATTGGTTAAAGCCTTATGCAACAGTGACAAAAAGAAAAAGACAAAGATTCTGCCACATGAAGACAAGTCTGCTTTATCAGAATGTGCAGAAAAGGTGTTTTGTCTTTTTAGAAAGACATCCCACTTTCTCATTATCCTATGTAGAAGCTTCAATGAGATTCTCAGTGGGAGTATAAAAGGAAGTTTCTAAGGATTGTGAGACATCCAAGAGTGAGAAATCAGATCGTGCATTAAAGTGTGTTTTTCATTCATGCAAGTCTGCTTGAATATAACAGTACGTATGTCTAAGCTGTTCATACTCAAGCTGTCCATCTGTGTCTTGTAAAAACAGTGAGTTCATCTAAGTGAGTGTATTCATTGTATCTAGTCTGAGTGTGTCTTAGATTAGTTGAAACAACTGTTGTAACTGTCATCTCAGCTTGAACCTTTCCACAGTCAAGCTTGTTTGTAATTAACATTTGTTAATAGTATACACAAACATTTAGAAAAGTGTGTTGATAATTAATTAGCTGTATTCACCTCCCCCCCCCCCCCCCCCCCCCCTTCTACAGCTTAGAACAATACTCTAGGGAAACCTTCTGGGACCTATAGTATATAACCTAGGTTCATGAAATTACCTGATTAATTTAAACTAAGTTTTATTACTCAAGGCATGGAATGCAATTGAAATTAATTGAATATCTGTATATAACCTAGGGTCGTGAAATTAACTGATTAATTTTAACCTAAGGTTTATTATTTAATTGAGTTAAATTGAAAAAATAATGTTTTTGCAAGTTTCGAGCTGTTAGTTCAATTTCTCAAGCTGTTAGTGCATTTTATCAAGCTGTTAAGTGTTTTGTAAATCTAGGTTCATGAAATTACGTACATGATTAATTTCAACCTAAGTTTCATTTTATTATTAACATGTAATTTCATGGATTAATGGAAATGAATTGATTATCTGTATATAACGCAGATATAAAAAATTACTTGATTAATCCCAACCTAGGTTTTATTTTATTATTCATTTAATTTATTGGAATAATGGAAATGAATTGATTATTGGTGTATAACGTAGGTTTATGAAATTACTTGATTAATTTCAACCTAAGTTTTATTTTATTATTCATGTAATTTCATGGATTAATGCAAATGAATTAGTTATCTTTGTATAATCTAGGTTCATGAAATTACTTGATTAATCTCAACCTAAGTTTTATTTTTTTTATTCATGTAATTTAATAGATTAATGGAAATGAATTGATTATCTGTGTATAACATAGGTTTATGAAATTACTTGATTAATTTTAACCTAAGTTTTATTACTCATGGAATGGAATGCAATTGAATTGAATTGAATATCTTTATATAACCTAGGTTAATGAAATTACCTGATTATTTTTAACCTAAGTTTTATTACTAATGGAATGGAATGCAATTGAATTTAATTGAGTATCGGTATATAGCCTAGGGTCATGAAATTACCTGATTAATTTTAACCTAATTATTATTATTTAATTGAGTTAAATTGAAAAATTATGTTTTTGGATGTGCAAAGAAAACCGCTTGAAGCTGTTAGAGAGTCAGCGGGTGAAAAGGAAGGTGGTAAGGAACAAGCATCCTCTGCAAGAGCCCAGATACACTTTGACAACTTGGCAAGGAAAAAGTTGTTTGATGTTGCTGATAGAAGACTTGCCAAGGAAGCTATTGTCAAAGCTTTGACCATTTCAAGAAAAGGCAAACAGCGGAAGCTACAAATAACCAGAATGGGTGCAACAGGCCCAGAACTGGAATCATATGACTACACTGATGTTGCACAGATGGGGTACAGAGAATGGGTGGAGTTGGCAGTTGCCATGAGCTAGTCTATGTCTGAAATGGCTAAGACTATCAGGGCATATGTCAAAAAGTTGATGGAAAGAGTGAAAGACCTTGCCCTGATCTCAGAAGATTTAAGTAAGGGTGTCTCAGTGACTTACCCCAAAATAAAGGCCAAGAGGAACAGAAAGGATTCAGAGCTGGAGGAACTCCTGATCTTGATTGAACAAGGTGACTATGAAGTAGAGATCAAAGGAGTTGACCACAGCCTGCCTAAAGGAGTAGAATTTGAAGAAGGCAAGCTGATTGAAGAACCTGAGTTGGGGGCATTTTTTGGATCCCCTGACAAAGAAGAAGTGCTTTCAAAGAGCATCAGACCTACACAAAGTCGGTCTCAAATAGCTTGTAGCATTCAGACTTGCAAACTCTTTCAGGCAATCAGGAAAGTGGAGAGCTGCCATCTGGGATCAGCTCAGAGGCTTCTATGAAAGAGGGGAGCTTGAACATCCCAATTTTATGTTCCTCAGAGTTGAAATACAAGATTTGGAGGAAACCATGGATGAGCTTGAAAGAATGTTTCAAGAAGGATTGCCACCACCACTGTCGTGAAGTCCATCTGCTATCTGAGTAGGTGAAGAATGGAAGTTGTCCATCTGTTGGACAGGCTTGCCATTATTTCCTCCCATCAACAACAGTCCAAAGTGTTGAATTTTCTTGTACATTAGTTTTACTTTGTTACATCAGTTGTAACTTTTGTTTTATTGTAATATACACTAGTACATCAGTTGTACTTTTGTAAAAACATATGTTGTTTATGTAATAAAAAATCAGTATATATAAACTGATCTTTTAATTTACTTTAATGTTGTAATTTCATTTCAGCAAAATGTATTGTAAAAATGTAAAGCGATTATTGATAAAATCAGCTTAGACTGATTATTGCAAATAGGGGGAGACTGTTAGGCACAAAAAGGCCTCAGTCAAACCTGCTCTACTTCTTAGGGGGAGATTTTTAATCAAACCTGTTTGATGCACTTGAAGGTATAACTTATGGCATGTTTATGCCTTATTGAAACCTGAAAAGTGATTTGCAATATCAGCCAAAGCTGTTTACCCTGTTGCATTCGTTGCAACAAAGGCAGAATGTCCAAGTTGTTCTGTCTGCTGAACAGGCTGGACATAAACTGTCTACGCTGCTCTGTTCTATTGAGTAGCTTGGACAGATTCTAAGTGTTCTGTTCTTTGTGAACAGAACCTGTTCTTTGTGAACAGGCTAAACACTTTATGGAATATGTTTCAAAGTCCTCATGTATTGTTTTTTACTACAAGATCAGTTTACAAGTTGAAGACAATGTGGAAAACAGTAACTGCAAAAGCCTGCCTACGCTGTTCTGTTATATGAAGACAAACAGATATCTGAAAAGGGGGACAGACCTTTTCTAATATCAAAATGGCCTTAACAAAAGAAGAAAGATGCAAAGTTGACATTCCTCCTTTGGTTAAAGCCTTATGCAACAGTGACAAAAAGAAAAAGACAAAGATTCTGCCACATGAAGACAAGTCTGCTTTATCAGAATGTGCAGAAAAGGTGTTTTGTCTTTTTAGAAAGACATCCCACTTTCTCATTGTCCAATGAAGAAGCTTCAATGAGATTCTCAGTGGGAGTATAAAAGGAAGTTTCTAAGGATTGTGAGACATCCATGAGTGAGAAATCAGATCGTGCATTAAAGTGTGTTTTTCATTCATGCAAGTCTGCTTGAATATAACAGTACGTGTGTCTAAGCTGTTCATACTCAAGCTGTCCATCTGTGTCTTGTAAAAATAGTGAGTTCATCTAAGTGAGTGTATTCATTGTATCTAGTCTGAGTGTGTCTTAGATTAGTTGAAACAACTGTTGTAACTGTCATCTCAGCTTGAACCTTTCCACAGTCAAGCTTGTTTGTAATTAACATTTGTTAATAGTATACACAAACATTGAGAAAAGAGTGTTGATAATTAATTAGCTGTATTCACCTCCCCCCCCCCCCCTTCTACAGCTTAGAACAATACTCTAGGGAAACCTTCTGGGACCTACAGTATATAACCTAGGTTCATGAAATTACCTGATTAATTTAAACTAAGTTTTATTACTCAAGGCATGGAATGCAATTGAAATGAATTGAATATCTGTATATAACCTAGGGTCGTGAAATTAACTGATTAATTTTAACCGAAGGTTTATTATTTAATTGAGTTAAATTGAAAAAATAATGTTTTTGCAAGTTTCGAGCTGTTAGTTCAATTTCTCAAGCTGTTAGTGTATTTTATCAAGCTGTTAAGTGTTTTGTAAATCTAGGTTCATGAAATTACGTACATGATTAATTTCAACCTAAGTTTCATTTTATTATTAACATGTAATTTCATGGATTAATGGAAATGAATTGATTATCTGTATATAACGCAGATATAAAAAATTACTTGATTAATCCCAACCTAGGTTTTATTTTATTATTCATTTAATTTATTGGAATAATGGAAATGAATTGATTATTGGTGTATAACGTAGGTTTATGAAATTACTTGATTAATTTCAACCTAAGTTTTATTTTATTATTCATGTAATTTCATGGATTAATGCAAATGAATTAGTTATCTTTGTATAATCTAGGTTCATGAAATTACTTGATTAATCTCAACCTAAGTTTTATTTTTTTTATTCATGTAATTTAATAGATTAATGGAAATGAATTGATTATCTGTGTATAACATAGGTTTATGAAAACCTAAGTTTTATTACTCATGGAATGGAATGCAATTGAATTGAATTGAATATCTTTATATAACCTAGGTTAATGAAATTACCTGATTATTTTTAACCTAAGTTTTATTACTAATGGAATGGAATGCAATTGAATTTAATTGAATATCGGTATATAACCTAGGGTCATGAAATTACCTGATTAATTTTAACCTAATTATTATTATTTAATTGAGTTAAATTGAAAAATTATGTTTTTGGATGTGCAAAGAAAATCGCTTGAAGCTGTTAGAGAGTCAGCGGGTGAAAAGGATGGTGGTAAGGAACAAGCATCCTCTGCAAGAGCCCAGATACACTTTGACAACTTGGCAAGGAAAAAGTTGTTTGATGTTGCTGATAGAAGACTTGCCAAGGAAGCTATTGTCAAAGCTTTGACCATTTCAAGAAAAGGCAAACCGCGGAAGCTACAAATAACCAGAATGGGTGCAACAGGCCCAGAACTGGAATCATATGACTACACTGATGTTGCACAGATGGGGTACAGAGAATGGGTGGAGTTGGCAGTTGCCATGAGCTAGTCTATGTCTGAAATGGCTAAGACTATCAGGGCATATGTCAAAAAGTTGATGGAAAGAGTGAAAGACCTTGCCCTGATCTCAGAAGATTTAAGTAAGGGTGTCTCAGTGACTTACCCCAAAATAAAGGCCAAGAGGAACAGAAAGGATTCAGAGCTGGAGGAACTCCTGATCTTGATTGAACAAGGTGACTATGAAGTAGAGATCAAAGGAGTTGACCACAGCCTGCCCAAAGGAGTAGAATTTGAAGAAGGCAAGCTGATTGAAGAACCTGAGTTGGGGGCATTTTTTGGATCCCCTGACAAAGAAGAAGTGCTTTCAAAGAGCATCAGACCTACACAAAGTCGGTCTCAAATAGCTTGTAGCATTCAGACTTGCAAACTCTTTCAGGCAATCAGGAAAGTGGAGAGCTGCCATCTGGGATCAGCTCAGAGGCTTCTATGAAAGAGGGGAGCTTGAACATCCCAATTTTATGTTCCTCAGAGTTGAAATACAAGATTTGGAGGAAACCATGGATGAGCTTGAAAGATTGTTTCAAGAAGGATTGCCACCACCACTGTCGTGAAGTCCATCTGCTATCTGAGTAGGTGAAGAATGGAAGTTGTCCATCTGTTGGACAGGCTTGCCATTATTTCCTCCCATCAACAACAGTCCAAAGTGTTGAATTTTCTTGTACATTAGTTTTACTTTGTTACATCAGTTGTAACTTTTGTTTTATTGTAATATACACTAGTACATCAGTTGTACTTTTGTAAAAACATATGTTGTTTATGTAATAAAAAATCAGTATATATAAACTGATATTTTAATTTACTTTAATGTTGTAATTTCATTTCAGCAAAATGTATTGTAAAAAATGTAAAGCGATTATTGATAAAATCAGCTTAGACTGATTATTGCAAATAGGGGGAGACTGTTAGGCACAAAAAGGCCTCAGCCAAACCTGCTCTACTTCTTAGGGGGAGATTTTTAATCAAACCTGTTTGATGCACTTGAAGGTATAACTTATGGCATGTTTATGCCTTATTGAAACCTGAAAAGTGATTTACAATATCAGCGAAAGCTGTTTACCCTGTTGCATTCGTTGCAACAAAGGCAGAATGTCTAAGTTGTTCTGTCTGCTGAACAAGCTGGACATAAACTGTCTACGCTGCTCTGTTCTATTGAGTAGCTTGGACAGATTCTAAGTGTTCTGTTCTTTGTGAACAGAACCTGTTCTTTGTGAACAGGCTAAACACTTTATGGAATATGTTTCAAAGTCCTCATGTATTGTTTTTTACTACAAGATCAGTTTACAAGTTGAAGACAATGTGGAAAACAGTAACTGCAAAAGCCTGCCTACGCTGTTCTGTTATATGAAGACAAACAGATATCTGAAAAGGGGGACAGGCCTTTTCTAATATCAAAATGGCCTTAACAAAAGAAGAAAGATGCAAAGTTGACATTCCTCCTTTGGTTAAAGCCTTATGCAACAGTGACAAAAAGAAAAAGACAAAGATTCTGCCACATGAAGACAAGTCTGCTTTATCAGAATGTGCAGAAAAGGTGATTTGTCTTTTTAGAAAGACATCCCACTTTCTCATTGTCCAATGAAGAAGCTTCAATGAGATTCTCAGTGGGAGTATAAAAGGAAGTTTCTAAGGATTGTGAGACATCCAAGAGTGAGAAATCAGATCGTGCATTAAAGTGTGTTTTTCATTCATGCAAGTCTGCTTGAATATAACAGTACGTGTGTCTAAGCTGTTCATACTCAAGCTGTTCATCTGTGTCTTGTAAAAACAGTGAGTTCATCTAAGTGAGTGTATTCATTGTATCTAGTCTGAGTGTATCTTAGATTAGTTGAAACAACTGTTGTAACTGTCATCTCAGCTTGAACCTTTCCACAGTCAAGCTTGTTTGTAATTAACATTTGTTAATAGTATACACAAACATTGAGAAAAGAGTGTTGATAATTAATTAGCTGTATTCACCTCCCCCCCCCCCCCCCCCCCCCTTCTACAGCTTAGAACAATACTCTAGGGAAGCCTTCTGGGACCTACAGTATATAACCTAGGTTCATGAAATTACATGATTAATTTAAACTAAGTTTTATTACTCAAGGCATGGAATGCAATTGAAATGAATTGAATATCTGTATATAACCTAGGGTCGTGAAATTAACTGATTAATTTTAACCTAAGGTTTATTATTTAATTGAGTTAAATTGAAAAAATAATGTTTTTGCAAGTTTCGAGCTGTTAGTTCAATTTCTCAAGCTGTTAGTGCATTTTATCAAGCTGTTAAGTGTTTTGTAAATCTAGGTTCATGAAATTACGTACATGATTAATTTCAACCTAAGTTTCATTTTATTATTAACATGTAATTTCATGGATTAATGGAAATGAATTGATTATCTGTATATAACACAGATACAAAAAATTACTTGATTAATCCCAACCTAGGTTTTATTTTATTATTCATTTAATTTATTGGAATAATGGAAATGAATTGATTATTGGTGTATAACGTAGGTTTATGAAATTACTTGATTAATTTCAACCTAAGTTTAATTTTATTATTCATGAAATTTCATGGATTAATGCAAATGAATTAGTTATCTTTGTATAATCTAGATTCATGAAATTACTTGATTAATCTCAACCTAAGTTTTATTTTTTTATTCATGTAATTTAATGGGTTAATGGAAATGAATTGATTATCTGTGTATAACGTAGGTTTATGAAATTATTTGATTAATTGTAACCTAAGTTTTATTACTCATGGAATGGAATGCAATTGAATTGAATTGAATATCTTTATATAACCTAGGTTCATGAAATTACCTGATTAAATTTAACATAAGTTTTATTACTAATGGAATGGAATGCAATTGAATTTAATTGAATATCGGTATATAACCTAGGGTCATGAAATTACCTGATTAATTTTAACGTAAGTTTTATTACTTAATTCAGTTAAATTGAAAAATTATATTTTTTGCAGGTTTCGAGCTGTTAGTTCAATTTCTCAACTGTTAGTGGATTTTCTCAAGCTGTTAAGTGTTTTATAAATCTAGGTTCATAAATTACGTACTTGATTAATTTCAACCTAAGTTTTATTTATTATTAATGTACTTTCATGGATTAATGGAAAATGAATTAATTATCTGTATATAATGTAGGTTTATAAAATTATTGGATTAATTTCAACCTAAGTTTTATTTTATTATTCATGTAATTTATTGGAATAATGAAAATGACTTGATTATCAGTGTACACCATAAGTTTATGAAATTACTTGATTAATTTCAACCTAAGTTTTATTTTATTATTGATGTAAGTTATTGGAATAATGGAAATGAATTGATTATCTGTATATAACGTAGGTTTATGAAATTACTTGATTAATTTCAACCTAAGTTTTATTTTATTACTCATGTAATTTCATAGATTAATGGAAATGAAATGATTATCTGTATATAACGTAGATTTATGAAATTTCTTGATTAATTTCAACCTAAGTTTTATTTTATTATTAATGTAATTTCATGGATTAATGGAAATGAATTGATTATCTGTGTATTACCTAGGTTCATGAAATTACTTGATTAATCTATAACTAAGTTTTACTTTTTTATTCATGTTAGTTAATGGATTAATGGAAATGAATTGATTATCTGTGTATAACCTAGGTTCATGAAATTACTTGATTAATTTCAACCTAAGTTTTATTATATTATTCATGTAATTTCATGGATTAATGGAAATGAATTGATAATCTGTATATAACGTAGGTTTATAAAATTACTTGATTAATTTTAATCTAAGTTTTATTTATCATTGAATGCAATGCAATTGAATTGAATTGAATATGTGTATATAACCTAGGTTCATGAAATTACCTGATAAATTTTAACTTAAGTTTCATATATAACTTAGGGTCATGAAATTAACTGATTAATTTTAACATAAGTTTTATTGTTTAATTGAGTTAAATTGAAAAATTATGTTTTTGCAAGTTTCGAGCTCTTAGTTCAATTTCTCAAGCTGTTAGTGCATTTTTCTCAAGCTGTTAAGTGTTTTATAAACCTAGGTTCATGAAATTACGTACTTGATTAATTTCAACCTAAGTTTTATTTTTATTATTCATGTAATTTCATGGATTAACGGAAATGAAATGATTATCTGTGTATAACGTAGGTTTATAAAATTACTTGATTAATTTCAACCTAAGTTTTATTCTATTATTCATGTAATTTATTGGAATAATGGAAATGAATTGATTATTTGTGTATAACGTAGGTTTATGAAATTAGTTGATTAATTTCAACCTTAGTTTTTATTATTCATGTAATTTAATGGATTAATGGAAATGATTTGGTTATCTGTGTATAATCTAGGTTCATGAAATTATTTGATTAATCTCAACCTAAGTTATTTTTTTTTATTGATGTAATTTAATGGATTAATGGAAATGAATTGATTATCTGTGTATAACGTAGGTTTATGAAATTACTTGATTAATTTTAACCTAAGTTTTATTACTCATGAAATGGAATGCAATTGAATTGAATTGAATATCTTTATATAACCTTGGTTCATGAAATTACCTGATTAATTTTAACCTAAGTTTTATTACTAATGGAATGGAATGCAATTGAATTTAATTGAATATCGGTATATAGCCTAGGGTCATGAAATTACCTGATTAATTTTAACCTAGATTTTATTATTTAATTGAGTAAAATTGAAAAATTATGTTTTTGCAGGTTTCGAGCTGTTAGTTCAATTTCTCAACTGTTAGTGAATTTTCTCAAGCTGTTAAGTGTTTTATAAATCCAGGTTCATGAAATTACGTACTTGATTAATTTCAACCTAAATTTTATTTATTATTCATGTAATTTCATGGATTAATGGAAATGAGTTAATTATCTATATATAATGTAGGTTTATAAAATTATTGAATTAATTTGAACCTAAGTTTTATTTTATTATTTTTGTAATTTATTGGAATAATGGAAATGAATTGATTATCACTGTACAACATAAATTTATCTTGATTAATTTCAACATAAGTTTTATTTTATTATTCATGTAACTTATTGGAATAATGAAAATGAATTGATTATATGTATATATAACGTAGGTTTATGAAATTACATGATTAATTTCAACCTAAGTTTTATTTTATTATTCATGTAATTTCATGGATTAATGGAAATGAATTGATTATCTTTATATAACGTAGGCCTACGAAATTACTTGATTAATTTCAGCCTAAGTTTTATTTTATTATTCATGTAATTTCATGGATTAATGGAAATGAATTGATTATCAGTATATAACCTAGGTTTATGAAATTACTTGATTAATTTCAACCTACGTTTTTTTTATTATTCATGTAATTTCATTGATTAATGGAAATGAATTGATTATCTGTGTACAACATAAGTTTATGAAATTACATTATTAATTTCAACCTAAGTTTTATTTTATTATTCATGTAATTTATTTTTATAATGAAAATGAATTGATTATCTGTATATAACGTAGGTTTATGAAATTACTTGATTAATTTCAACATAAGTTTATATTTTATTATTCATGTAATTTCATTGATTAATGGAAATGAATTGATTATCTTTATATAACGTAGGTTTACGAAATTACTTGATTAATTTCAGCCTAAGTTTTAATTTATTATTCATGTAATTTCATGGATTAATGGAAATGAATTGATTATCTGTATATAACCTAGGTTTATGAAATTACTTGATTAATTTCAACCTACGTTTTTTTTATTATTCATGTAATTTCATTGATTAATGGAAATGAATTGATTATCTGTGTACAACATAAGTTTATGAAATTACTTTATTAATTTCAACCTAAGTTTTATTTTATTATTCATGTAATTTATTGGAATAATGGAAATGAATTGATTATCCGTATATAACGTAGGTTTATCAAATTACTTGATTAATTTCAACATAAGTTTTATTTTATTATTCATGTAATTTCATGGATTAATGGAAATGAATTGATTATCTGTATATAACGTAGGTTTATAAAATTACTTGATTAATTTCAACCTAAGTTTTATTTTATTATTCATGTAATTTATTGGAATAATGGAAATGAATTGATTATTTGTGTATAACGTAGGTTTATGAAATTACTTGATTAATTTCAACCTAAGTTTTATTTTAGTATTCATGTAATTTCATGGATTAATGGAAATGAATTGATTATCTGTGTATAATCTAGGTTAATGAAATTACTTGATTAATTTCAACCAAAGTTTTATTTTATTATTCATGTAATTTCATGGATTAATGGAAATGAATGGATTATCTGTGTATAACGTAGGTTAATGAAATTTCTTGATTAATTTCAACCTAAGTTTTATTTTATTATTAATGTAATTTCATGGATTAATGGAAATAATTGATTATCTGTGTATTACCTAGGTTCATGAAATTACTTGATTAATCTATAACTAAGTTTTACTTTTTATTCATGTTAGTTAATGGATTAATGGAAATGAATTGATTATCTGTGTATATCCTAGGTTCATGAAATTACTTGATTAATTTCAACCTAAGTTTTATTATATTATTCATGTAATTTCATGGATTAATGGAAATGAATTGATAATCTGTATATAACGTAGGTTTATAAAATTACTTGATTAATTTTAATCTAAGTTTTATTTCTCATTGAATGCAATGCAATTGAATTGAATTGAATATGTGTATATAACCTAGGTTCATGAAATTACCTGATAAGTTTTAACTTAAGTTTCATATACAACTTAGGGTCATGAAATTAACTGATTAATTTTAACATAAGTTTTATTGTTTAACTGAGTTAAATTGAAAAATTATGTTTTTGCAAGTTTCGAGCTCTTAGTTCAATTTCTCAAGCTGTTAGTGCATTTTTCTCAAGCTCTTAGTGCATTTTTCTCAAGCTGTTAAGTGTTTTATAAACCTAGGTTCATGAAATTACGTACTTGATTAATTTCAACCTAAGTTTTATTTTTATTATTCATGTAATTTCATGGATTAACGGAAATGAAATGATTATCTGTATATAACGTAGGTTTATAAAATTACTTGATTAATTTCAACCTAAGTTTTATTCTATTATTTATGTAATTTATTGGAATAATGGAAATGAATTGATTATTTGTGTATAACGTAGGTTTATGAAATTATTTGATTAATTTCAACCTAAGTTTTATTTTATTATTCATGTAATTTAATGGATTAATGGAAATGAATTGGTTATCTGTGTATAATCTAGGTTCATGAAATTATTTGACTAATCTCAACCTAAGTTTTATTTTTTTATGGATGTAATTTAATGGATTAATGGAAATGAATTGATTATCTGTGTATAACGTAGGTTTATGAAATTACTTGATTAATTTTAACCTAAGTTTTATTACTCATGAAATGGAATGCAATTGAATTGAATTGAATATCTTTATATAACCTTGGTTCATGAAATTACCTGATTAATTTTAACCTAAGTTTTATTACTAATGGAATGGAATGCAATTGAATTTAATTGAATATCGGTATATAGCCTTGGGTCATGAAATTACCTGATTAATTTTAACCTAGATTTTATTATTTAATTGAGTAAAATTGAAAAATTATGTTTTTGCAGGTTTCGAGCTGTTAGTTCAATTTCTCAACTGTTAGTGAATTTTCTCAAGCTGTTAAGTGTTTTATAAATCCAGGTTCATGAAATTACGTACTTGATTAATTTCAGCCTAAATTTTATTTATTATTCATGTAATTTCATGGATTAATGGAAATGAGTTAATTATCTGTATATAATGTAGGTTTATAAAATTAATGGATTAATTTGAACCTAAGTTTTATTTTATTATTTTTGTAATTTATTGGAATAATGGAAATGAATTGATTATCACTCTACAACATAAATTTATGAAATTACTTGATTAATTTCAACATAAGTTTTATTTTATTATTCATGTAACTTATTGGAATAATGGAAATGAATTGATTATCTGTATATAACGTAAGTTTATGAAATTACATGATTAATTTCAACCTAAGTTTTATTTTATTATTCATGTAATTTCATGGATTAATGGAAATGAATTGATTATCTTTATATAACGTAGGCCTACGAAATTACTTGATTAATTTCAGCCTAAGTTTTATTTTATTATTCATGTAATTTCATGGATTAATGGAAATGAATTGATTATCTGTATATTACCTAGGTTTATGAAATTACTTGATTAATTTCAACCTACGTTTTTTTTATTATTCATGTAATTTCATTGATTAATGGAAATGAATTGATTATCTGTGTACAACATAAGTTTATGAAATTACTTTATTAATTTCAACCTAAGTTTTATTTTATTATTCATGTAATTTAATGGAATAATGGAAATGAATTGATTATCTGTATATAACGTAGGTTTATGAAATTACTTGATTAATTTCAACATAAGTTTTATTTTATTATTCATGTAATTTCATGGATTAATGGAAATGAATTGATTATCTTTATATAATGTAGGTTTACGAAATTACTTGATTAATTTCAGCCTAAGTTTTATTTTATTATTCATGTAATTTCATGGATTAATGGAAATGAATTGATTATCTGTGTATAACCTAGGTTTATGAAATTACTTGATTAATTTCAACCTACGTTTTTTTATTATTCATGTAATTTCATTGATTAATGGAAATGAATTGATTATCTGTGTACAACATAAGTTTATGAAATTACTTTATTAATTTCAACCTAAGTTTTATTTTATTATTCATGTAATTTATTGGAATAATGGAAATGAATTGATTATCCGTATATAACGTATGTTTATGAAATTACTTGATTAATTTCAACCTAAGTTTTATTTTATTATTCATGTAATTTAATGGATTAATCTGTGTATAATCTAGGTTCATGATTATTTGTGTATAACGTAGGCTATAAAATTACTTGATTAATTTCAACCTAAGTTTTATTTTATTATTCATGTAATTTATTGGAATAATGGAAATGAATTGATTATTTGTGTATAATGTAGGTTTATGAAATTACTTGATTAATTTCAACCTAAGTTTTATTTTATTATTCATGTAATTTCATGGATTAATGGAAATGAATTGATTATCTGTGTATAATCTAGGTTAATGAAATTACTTGATTAATTTCAACCAAAGTTTTATTTTATTATTCATGTAATTTCATGGATTAATGGAAATGAATGGATTATCTGTGTATAACGTAGGTTTATGAAATTACTTGATTAATTTTAACCTAAGTTTTATTTTATTATTAATGTAATTTCATGGATTAATGGAAATGAATTGATTATCTGTGTATTACCTAGGTTCATGAAATTACTTGATTAATCTATAACTAAGTTTTACTTTTTTATTCATGTTAGTTAATGGATTAATGGAAATGAATTGATTATCTGTGTATAACCTAGGTTCATGAAATTACTTGATTAATTTCAACCTAAGTTTTATTATATTTTTCATGTAATTTCATGGATTAATGGAAATGAATTGATAATCTGTATATAACGTAGGTTTATGAAATTTCTTGATTAATTTCAACCTAAGTTTTATTTTATTATTAATGTAATTTCATGGATTAATGGAAATGAATTGATTATCTGTGTATTACCTAGGTTAATGAAATTACTTGATTAATCTATAACTAAGTTTTACTTTTTTATTCATGTTAGTTAATGGATTAATGGAAATGAATTGATTATCTGTGTATAACCTAGGTTCATGAAATTACTTGATTAATTTCAACCTAAGTTTTATTATATTTTTCATGTAATTTCATGGATTAATGGAAATGAATTGATAATCTGTATATAACGTAGGTTTATGAAATTTCTTGATTAATTTCAACCTAAGTTTTATTTTATTATTAATGTAATTTCATGGATTAATGGAAATGAATTGATTATCTGTGTATTACCTAGGTTAATGAAATTACTTGATTAATCTATAACTAAGTTTTACTTTTTTATTCATGTTAGTTAATGGATTAATGGAAATGAATTGATTATCTGTGTATAACCTAGGTTCATGAAATTACTTGATTAATTTCAACCTAAGTTTTATTATATTATTCATGTAATTTCATGGATTAATGGAAATGAATTGATAATCTGTATATAACGTAGGTTTATAAAATTACTTGATTAATTTTAATCTAAGTTTTATTTCTCATTGAATGCAATGCAATTGAATTGAATTGAATATGTGTATATAACCTAGGTTCATGAAATTACCTGATAAGTTTTAACTTAAGTTTCATATACAACTTAGGGTCATGAAATTAACTAGATTAATTTTAACATAAGTTTTATTGTTTAATTGAGTTAAATTGAAAAATTATGTTTTTGCAAGTTTCGAGCTCTTAGTTCAATTTCTCAAGCTGTTAGTGCATTTTTCTCAAGCTGTTAAGTGTTTTATAAACCTAGGTTCATGAAATTACGTACTTGATTAATTTCAACCTAAGTTTTATTTTTATTATTCATGTAATTTCATGGATTAACGAATATGAAATGATTATCTGTATATAACGTAGGTTTATATAATTACTTGATTAATTTCAACCTAAGTTTTATTCTATTATTCATGTAATTTATTGGAATAATGGAAATGAATTGATTATTTGTGTATAACGTAGGTTTATGAAATTATTTGATTAATTTCAACCTAAGTTTTATTTTATTATTCATGTAATTTAATGGATTAATGGAAATGAATTGGTTATCTGTGTATAATCTAGGTTCATGAAGTTATTTGATTAATCTCAACCTAAGTTTTATTTTTTTATTGATGTAATTTAATGGATTAATGGAAATGAATTGATTTGTGTATAACGTAGGTTTATGAAATTACTTGATTAATTTTAACCTAAGTTTTATTACTCATGAAATGGAATGCAATTGAATTGAATTGAATATCTTTATATAACCTTGGTTCATGAAATTACCTGATTAATTTTAACCTAAGTTTTATTACTAATGGAATGGAATGCAATTGAATTTAATTGAATATCGGTATATAGCCTAGGGTCATGAAATTACCTGATTAATTTTAACCTAGATTTTATTATTTAATTGAGTAAAATTGAAAAATTATGTTTTTGCAGGTTTCGAGCTGTTAGTTCAATTTCTCAACTGTTAGTGAATTTTCTCAAGCTGTTAAGTGTTTTATAAATCCAGGTTCATGAAATTACGTACTTGATTTATTTCAACCTAAATTTTATTTATTATTCATGTAATTTCATGGATTAATGGAAATGAGTTAATTATCTGTATATAATGTAGGTTTATAAAATTTGTTAAATCTAGTTTCTACCAATTCAATCAACAATATGCAAATAATAAGAACAATGAAATTAATCAACACTAACCAAATGATTCGATTGATGATTTGTTGATTACAAAATGATTGTTAGAATCTGCGTATACTGTGCTGCTTGAATGCGTACAAAATAATATCTCTGACAGATCTCTCTATTTTAGAAAGTCAAAAAGGCTATTTATACCTATTTACAAACTATTAAGAAAATACATAAACAGTCCCTAGACTTTGATTTTCATCAATTAAAAACATATTCTAACAATCTCCCCCTTTGATGAAAATAGCAAAGTCTTCAAATCGATAAGCCCAACTTCTGTTCAAACCTTCTGATACTTTTCCGATCCGAAAGCCTCCATTCAATTTTAGAAATAAACTCAACCATGAGTCTTCGATCGTTAACAGATAAGGCTCCTTTCTTTGTCTTCCTTTTCTGATCAGCAGCAAGCTTACCTTTCAAACCATTCAAAACTTTAATCAACGTACCATCAGAAAACTTATTCAGCTCCACACTCCTCATTGCTCTCAACTTTTTATTCCTATCTTTATACATGACTGCTGGATGCTTCACCATAATTACTTGAACCTCTTTCAGCTCACCAGCAAATTTAATATCTCTGTGAGGTGCAGTCATATTTATCTTCCTCATGCCTCTATCAACCCCAATCTGTAGATCTTGCACTGACATTAATACCAGTTTGGTATGCATAAAGTGAAACAATGTCTTTAGCGCAAATCTACAATGTTCATTCCTTTTATTTCTGCACAGTTCGTCAAAAAGATCTTCAATATCGACCAAGTGCATGTTGAACATGTCAGCTTCTGTGAATACATACGTATTTCCATCAGACCTAGTGACAGTAAACTTCGGATAGAAAACCTTAACAAATCTTTCTTTTTCAATCTGCACCAGATCCACTATTCTGAATTCGCTCTTAACCTTCTCAACCTCCTGTGTTTTATTTCTCAGGAAACTGGCATAGTTGACCAGATTAGGCATATTTGGCTCTAGAACTCGGAATAACTTGTGAAATGAGCATGGAGCTTGCTTTTTGCAGAAGATCCGTTTTTCTAGCAGATCTGATAAATTCCGCAGATCTGTTCTCTGGCAGTTCAAGCTTTTTCACCTTTTTCTTGCTTATTTCATCCTTATTCAACAGAGTTAACATATCTTGAATCTCCCTCTGTACCACTTGTTGAGCTTGAAATCTTAGTCTGTGTTGTTTCTTTGATTCATCAGCAAGTACAAACTCATTGAAAAATCTATCCATCACCTCCACTTCATTCAAAACTACCGTTTCTTGAGCCATACTGCTCTCAACTGGAAACTCTTCAAATTCTTCTTTAATCTGTACAACCACCTCAGGCTTTTCAACCGTTGGTGTTGATTCAACATCTTTCATTATTTCTTCAACTAACACTTCCTCCTCCTCTATTCTTTCAGCTCTAAAGTCTACATCTGTCAAAGAAATTATGTCATCATCTTCAGATACTTCAATGTACTCCTCTCTTTCTTCTCCTGTCTCTTGAATACTTAGCTCTTTATCTTTCTCTTGTACGTCTTCCTCTGAATCAGTATACTCAATAAACTGATAAATATCGGGCTGAGTGTTCAAAGGAACTGGAACATCTTCATAAAGAATCAATCCCAGTTCTCTCTGTTCACCAGCTGATTGTTTAGAACCCCCTGCTTCTTTCCCCTGAGCTTCCGACTCCTTTTCCGGATACGTTATCATTAAAACTCCAGGAGTCGGTTCATCAAGCTTTCTCCTCTTCTCCCCCTCATGAGGAGCATCATCGGAGTCTTCGTCATGCTCATCATGTTTCCTCTTTGATGAGGAAGCTTGAGCCTTGCAGGTATCTTCCACTGCAGCTACTCTTTCCGAAATATTTCCCAACGCCGTTACCACTGTGTTTTCTAGACTGATCATACGCTCTCGCATTTCATCAAACTGCTCAAAAACAAAATCTTTCAATTCTTCCTTCAAGTCTTCTATAGCTTGTTTTGACTCATTTTGCTTAACAGACTCCTCCGCAACATCCTTTCCCTTCAAGAACTTCTGAATGTTGGTCATTTGAGCCATTACCTCAGCCAGTTGATTAGATACATGCGTGTTTACTCCAGAAACAACTTCATTCAAGGCTTCTGTCAATGTTGACTCAGTCACAAACGGGGATAAATTCACCACTGGGTCACGAAGACTTCCAGTTGACACAACAGTCGAACTTGTATAAAGAACTTCTGTGTGGCCAGTGCTCAGAGTTGGTATTGGCGTTTCTCTGACTGGACTTCCACCCTCTTCAAGTGACGGAGCAACAAATGCTTCCGTTACTAAGGGTGTTCCGGTGGGAACACTAAGTTCAACCACACTCACTTCAACAAATGAAGTGGACTCAAGTGTCCTAGACGGTATATGAGCTAGACTCAGTGATTCAAACGAAGTCGTACACACGGGCAATTGTGCACTTGTTTCAATATCCATCAAGTCCAAATGACTTTCGGATAGATTTTGTGGTTCATCCCTGTGTTCAATTGAAACAGTCTCCTGTTGAGAGGAGACTGAGTGGATAGTTGGGTGTGCAATCGTCAGTGGGATACTGACTTGTTCAATGCTAACTCCCATAGGAGAGCTAACAGTGGATGTGGTTAATTCCCGGCTTTCTAGGCTTAGGGTATCCCTCACACTCTCTTCAGCTATTTGTACAATATCAATCATCATTCCCCCTCCCTCATGATGATCACCTCCATCATCACCATCATCATCATCATCATCATCATCCCCTTCTCCCTCTTCTTCTTGAATATCAGATAATGTCCTCTCAGAATCTGATCTTTCTGGTTCTTCCTCACCACCCCTCACACTGCCTTCTCCCTCACTCTCAGAACGGGCAACCTGAACTTCAGCCCCTTGCTGAGGTTCCTCTATCCTTAAAGCTCCTGGGCTAAGAGATCCCGGTTCCTGGGTCTCTATCGGAGCATGATCTATTCTATATAATTTCACATGTTCACTTTCTTGATCAGCATACTTGAGCAACAAATCTGGAATTGGCATTATGTTGGCATTTGGGGAGTCCGACACTTCATGCAAACTCATCATAACATAGTCTGGGCATCTCTGAGAATTGGCTCGCTTTGGAATATTTTCATTGGCCCTTAAGATCCCTCGGATAAGAATCTGTATAAATCGCTGAAGTGGCAAAAATTTCCTTGCTCTATTCGTCGTTTTTGCAAGCACAATCTCCTTCAAGTCTTCCCATATGCACTGAGCAAAGTCATAGTGTTTGTTGAATGCTATCCCATGAAATATTCGCAAGCAATGAATGCTGCATCTATCAATCCCAGTATGTTTTGAAGTCATGCACCGATTTATGATACCAAAAAGTGTGTACCATTCGCCATTTAATCCATTTCTGTGAAACTTTGAGCTCTTCGGAAGTGGCTTTGAGTAGCCTAGGCAAATTAAATCATGAACGAGCTCTTCATCTGAAACAAAATCTTCAAAATCTGCTAACTCTGGGAAGTTCACAGTGTCTATTCGTCTCGGAAGAAAAAGATTGTGACGTAGTCTTGCAAGAGTGATTTTCGTCTTGAACTGATCAATTGTCACTTTAAAATGATGATTTCCGTCCGCAGGAACAAATTTGACAGTGTGCCAAAATTGTTGTAAATATACTTGTGGAATAGACGGTTTGTACTGAAGCAGATAACCGAGTGGATGACCTTTCAGAATGTCTACAATTATTGGATGGCTTACTTTAATAACTTTGGTATCTAAACGATGGTTATTGTCACGGAAAGGAAGGTAATGTTTTGGTTTGACAAGTTGGTTATCTGGGATAATATGTGTTTGTGATGAACGGGCCACTGAGGTAGATCTGACGGGAGTAGATACAAGGGTATGATTTGACGATGAATGGGAATCAGAGGAATTTGAATTTTGGGATTGTAGTG
The DNA here is from genome assembly GCA_020465985.1 of Centrapalus pauciflorus. NCBI lineage: Eukaryota > Viridiplantae > Streptophyta > Magnoliopsida > Asterales > Asteraceae > Centrapalus > Centrapalus pauciflorus. The sequence continues at coordinate 67,533 of JAANYP010004036.1, forward strand.
GGGATGCCATTTGAACACCAGTAACCAAAAAATAACATCATGTTAGTCATATCATGTACTCAAATGACATCTGTCAAAAATGTAGAAAAATTGTAACATTTTAATAGAAATTGTAAAAACTTGTGATTTTCTATTTAAAGCAACGGGATTCCTCACAATAATTGAAAATTATTGAAAGGACTCCAGAGTCAATCGTTTAGAGACCAATGTTAGAAAAACACAAATTTATAACAATTTCTTAAAAAAAATGTGACATTTTTCTTAAAACATAAAAATTCTACACTTAGAAAAATTTTCTGCTGTAACTCGAATGAAACTGTAATGTTCTCGAATCATGCTTGAACTATGTCGGATGACACATGAGACAACTCGAATAAGCCTAGAGATAACTCGAATTATATGTCTATGAAACTCGAATAAGTCTCTGTAAAACTCGAATGATGAGTCTATGAAACTCGAATATATCTATATACAACTCTAATGAAGTTTGACTCAACTCGAATAAGTCTTGAAGTTTCTCGAATGAAGACATGTAAAACTCGAATGATATATGTCCTAAACTCGAATAAGCCGTAAGTACTTATGTGCTGAAAATTTTCTAAGTGTTACACACACTTGTCAACTCGCATAAAGCACAACCCTTTCTCGAATGTAATGTGTATTAAACTCGATTAACTCTGAGTTTAATATACATCAACTCGAATGAGTCATCATGAAACTCGAATAACTCACAAATGCAACTCGAATTATTCTTAAGTCAACTCGAATGAAACTTCCATGCAACTCGAATGACTCTATAATGAAACTCGAATGACACTATAATGAAACTCGAATAACACTGTAATGCAACTCGAATGACTCTTTATTCGAGAAATGTCTGTTTATTTTCCTACAAGTCTAAAACACACTGATTTTATGAATTTGAGTTCAGAGATGTTTTTCAGTGTTTTAAAACTTGTACCCCCCTCGAAAATGTGTTTTAAACACATTTGTTTTACTGAACTTTGAACAAAAACAACTTTAAAGTTGTTAAAAATTCAAATTTCAGTTTATCCAATAACTCGAAACTGTTTCATTGAAAAATCAGTGATTCTGTTTGTGTGAAGTAAAAATGACTTATGAAACTTCAGATTCATAGTCATATTATCATTATGAACATCATCACACAATTAATTTCAGTTTTATTGACCAACATTAGAAACTGCCATCGTCGGTCAAGAACACAGACACGAAGATATGAACACATACTCACATTCGAACAGATACACTTAAAATATTCACATACAAACTGACATAATAAAGAAAAACAAACTTTTACTCACAACTTTTATGAAATATAAAACCGTCGGTTGTGGGTTTGTGAGCTTTCTTTGAAGTGAAGGAAGCTTTGTGGAGAAGATGAAGTTTGAATTTTCCGGAAAAAGTAATTATGAATTTGAAAATTCATATTTATATTCAAATTTTACCCGGCCCACGCATTAAATTTTCAAATTTTGAAAATGCGGCCCATTAGCTAAACCAACTTAGCCCACATACCCATTTTTCCACAAAATTGTGACTAAACAAAATTTGAATTTCAAAAAAAATTTTAACATCACACAAAAATAAAAAATAGAATAAAAAAAATTTAAAATGGACTAAAAAAAATCATACTTGAAAAAAAAAATTTCACAAAAACATCACAAAATAAATGAAAAACACACACAAAAACAAATTTAAAAGCATTAACAAAATGCATTTGCTCCCCCTTGAATTTCTGAAAGTTGCTCCCCCTCTACTTAATATTCAATTGCTCAGCTCTGCTCCCCCTACAAAATAACAGATAAGTTTTTTTAGATTTATTCAAAATCAGATAAATTTCTTTTCTGCTCCCCCTGCACATGACAGTCCAGATCTTGTTAAATTCTAAAGAATATAAACTTTTTATGATTCATGAATTTAACATCAGATAAAAATCACTTAAAAATGAAAATTTTAAAATTATTAGTTTGAAACTACTGAATTATTAAATCTTAATGATTCAACATACCTAATTTGTATACCGCAAATTAAACCGCTTTTCATCTAACGCTTTGGTAAACAAATCAGCTAGTTGATATTAAGTAGGTACAAAATATAATTCTATATTTCCATTTTCTACATGATCTTTTATGAAATGATACCGAATGTCGATGTATTTCGTTTTTGAATGTTGCACCGGATTTGATGCAATTGCTATTGCGCTCTGAGAATCACAATATATTGGAATTTTCTTTGGTGTAAACCTGTAATCACGTAGTTGGCTCTTCATCCACAACACCTGAGAACAGTAGGAAGATACAGCAACGTACTCTGCCTCAGCTGTAGACAATGAAACACAATGTTGTTTCTTGGATGACCAACATACTGGTTTGTCACCTAAGAATTGTACTGCTCCTGACGTACTCTTTCTGTCCATCTTATCACCTGCGTGATCAGCGTCAGAAAAAGAAGTCAGATTAAATGAAGACTCTCTAGGATACCACAAACCAAGATTTGGAGTTCCTTTGAGATATCTTAAAATACGTTTTGCAGCTGTTAAGTGTGATTCTTTTGGATTTGCCTGATATCTAGCACAGACACATGTAGCAAACATAATATCTGGTCTACTGGCAGTTAAGTACATTAATGACCCAATTATACCTCGATAATGAGTCACATCTACAGGTTTCCCTGAGATGTCCGCATCGAGTTTTGATTTTGAATCCGGAGCCATGGGAGTTTTCATAGGAGTACTATTGACCATGTTAAATTTCTTTAACATGTCTTGTATGTATTTTGACTGATTGATAAAAATACCATCAGTTAATTGTTTTACTTGTAATCCTAAGAAAAAATTTATTTCCCCCATCATGCTCATTTCGAATTTTTGGGACATTAAAAATGCGAATTTCTTACAAAATTCTGGATTTGTAGACCCAAATATTATATCATCTACATATATATGTATAACAATGATATCTGACCCCTGACGTTTTATAAACAGGGTTGTGTCAACTGAACCTTTTGTAAATCCACATTTCAACAGATATGTTGAAAGTGCATCATACCAGGCACGAGGTGCTTGTTTAAGGCCATACAGTGACTTATCCAAAATATATACATGATCAGGTTTCGAAGGATCAGTAAACCCTTCGGGCTGATATGTATATACTTCATCTGTTAGCTCCCCGTTTAAAAACGCAGTTTTGACATCCATTTGATATACTGTAAAATTTTTATGAGCAGCAAAAGCTAAAAACATTCTAATAGCTTCAATGCGTGCAACGGGTGCGAACGTTTCGTCATAATCAATCCCTTCTTGTTGGTTGTATCCTTTGGCCACGAGACGAGCTTTATTCCTAATAATGACACCATGTTCATCTTTCTTGTTCTTGAAGATCCATTTCGTGCCTATTATGGATTTGTCTTTTGGGCGCTCAACAAGTCTCCAAACCTTTAACCGTTCGAACTGGTTGAGTTCTTCTTGCATCGCCACAATCCAATCAGCATCCAGAAGGGCTTCTTTTAAATTTTTGGGCTCAATCTTACTCAAAAAATTTGAAAATAAGCATTCATTTATAGTAGCCCTTCTGGTTTGGACTGATGCAGATGGATCACCAACGATGTTCTCTATTGGGTGATTTCTTGTCCACTATACTGTATGTGGAAACGGTTCTATTGGGTCTTGGTTGGGATTGAGATCTAGATATGGTTCGGGAGTTACTGCAGATGTTGTAGGTGGAACATCTGAGGTAGGAGCTTCTGACTGTTCAGAAGTAATGGGGGTTTCAGACGAATGTGGAGGTTCAATTGGTTGTACAATCTCAGTAGTTGACTGCACATTTGCTGTTGAAGCTTCTCCAGTTTCATCTGAACTTTGTTGTTGAGAAAGATCTGAAACTACGACTGGATCTTCAGTAATCCTGTCAGGCACCAAATTTTGAACATTAGTTTTGGGCTTTTCAAAATAGTCGTCATAAAAATTCTCAAACAACTTATTTAATTCAGAATGTTCAGCATTTTGTCCATTTGACTCCGATGAAGTCTGCATATTAGGTTCGGGTCCTGAACTGGTGTGTTCAGAAGCCATCACCACTCCTTCGTCGAATTTAACATTTACGCTCTCGTTACCTGTCTTGGTTCTTTTGTTGTACACTCGGAAGGCAACCGACTCCTTTGAATACCCGATGAATATTCCTTCATCTGCCTTTTGATTAAACTTTCCAAGGTTGTCTCTATCGTTTAGAATAAAGCATCTGCAACCAAAGACATGGAAAAATTTAATATTAGGTATTCGTTTATTAATCAGTTCATAAGGAGTCTTTCCGAATCTTTTATTTATTATTGAACGGTTTTGTGTGAAACAAGCTGTTGCAACCGCTTCTGCCCACAAGAACAACGGTAAATTGGAGTAGGCCAACATCGTCCTAGCTGATTCCACTAGTGTCCGATTTCTTCTTTCAACGACACCGTTTTGTTGTGGAGTTCGAGCAGCTGAGTACTGATGTGTAATTCGTACTGAATTCAAGAACGAGTCAAGTGATTTGTTCTTGAACTCCGTTCCGTTGTCTGAGCGGATTGTCTGAATTGTGAGTTGCAACTTTACTTGTATTTTCCGGATGAAGTCTATGATGGTTTCGGTTGCATCTGATTTGGATCTCAGGAAAAACACCCATGTGTATCGTGAATAGTCATCAACTATCACCAATACATATCGTTTCTTATTTATGCTTTGTACTCTCATTGGTCCACACAAATCCATATGTAATAACTCCAGTGCTCTCGTGGATGAGTGTTCTGATTTGGATTTGTGTGTGGCTCTTGTCATCTTTCCTTTTTCACATGCCGCACATAATTGCTCTTTTTTTGGAATTTGAGCGCCGGCAGCCCTTTAACTAACCCTCCTTTTGCTAGGTTGGTCAGCTCGTTGAAGTTCAGATGTGAAAGGCGACGATGCCACAGCCATGCTGTTTTAGATGTAGCTTTTGACAATAAGCAAACATCTTTCTTCAGATTGATTGAGGCTAAATCAATGGAGTACAAATTTGTTTTCCTGTTCCCTGCTAGAATTTCTTTTCCTTCTGCGGATCTGATGCTGCACCGATTGGCTTTGAAGTTGACTTCTAACCCTTTATCACACAACTGTCCAATACTAAATAGATTGTGTCCAAGACCATCAACATAAAAGATCTTTTGGATGGTGATTTTGTCATACTTCAGACTTCCGTATCCTTTGATCGGACAAAACTGATCGTTTCCAAATCTAACCGTCCCACAGAACTTTTCTACAAAGTCCGTGAGTGTGTCTCGTTGTCCGGTCATATGTTTGGAGCATCCGGAGTCAAGGTACCAGACATGGTTTACCTATAAAACGTAATAGCACATGAGGTACCCACTTGTAGTTGGGTACTTTTGTTTTAGGTAAATTATGCATAGTATCATTTGTTTTTCTAACTGATATGGCTTTTAGCTTATCCTTTGAAGTTATTTTAGGTACCCATTTTTGAACTGTTCTTTTGGGTATCCACTTTTGTACAATTCGCAGTGGAATTGTTTTTGAAATAATTTTCTTTGGAACCCTATTCTGTTCATAAAATGGGTCCTTTTTCTTTGGTTGCCATACGAGCTTATTATATTTCACAGTTTCAGGCTTACAAACATAAGAATTCAAAGCAATTAATTTCGTTCTTGAAAACTTAATACAAGAATTATTAACAAGTTTATCATTATTACAAACAGAATGTTCAATTTTGCTATTTCTATCTGTAACAATTTTTTCTTTCACGCGCCATTCTTGTTTTATAATCTTGTTTTTCTCTTCTCTTTTCTTCTTTCGCCATACTTGTTTTCTCGAACCATTCACAATGATATCTGGCATATAAGAAGTATGAGAATTAGTAGATTTAGAAACTCGTTTCTTCTGTAACTTTTTCATACCTGTTGAAGATTTGATTTTACGTGCAATAGAGTCCGTTGATGAAGATGATTCACCCTTTTCAAAACTAGGAGACTGAACAAAAAGTTTTGTTTTCTCCTTCTTTTGTTGTACTGATGGTGAATTTTCAGATGGTTTTAAAGAATCTGTAGCCATTCTTTGCAGAATTTTAACAGGTTCTTTATTACTATTTGATTGTTTGTTAGTCAAAGGTTTGATAAATTCACCAATTTTATCAAACATTTGATCTAATGAAATATCATCAGAGTGCATGTACAGATCAAATTCTTTCTCTGAATTAATAGAGTCTAGAGAAGTAGTTGATTGTGGATCAGACACATTTATGTGTTTAGGCTTATTTTGCAACATTTGTTCCATTTTAATTAATTCAGTCTTGAGAGTTCCATTCTCTGTCTCAAAATTTTTAATTTTCAATTCTAAATCAGAATTTATCTGTTCTAAAATTGAATTTGGTAAATATAATTTTTGAGACTGAGTTGATAATTCAGACAAATTCCTTTCAGAATAAGTTTGAATGAACTCTTCTTTAATATCAATAATGTTGCTTGTTTCATTTATCTTTGTATAATCAACATAAATTTGCATTTTGTCTGATCTTAATCTTTTTATTTCTTCGCTAGATTCTACTTCTTCAGATGCTTTCATAAATGTCATTTTTAATCCTAAATTCATGTATCTGACATCATATAATGTTGGTGAATTTGGTATAGCTTTTGTCAGATACTTAGGATTTTCCCAACCAATACCAGATTTAGAGTTATAAAACTCTGTATCTTTTGGTTGATTTAAATATATTGTTTGATCTGTTTGCCCTCTTTTAATAAATTCATCCTCCATCTTTTTTATTTTCTCATAAAGTTTAGTTCTTTCTTCAAATATGGCATGATATTTTACAGAAAAGTTTGAGGCTTCTAACTCAGCTATTCGAAGACTTTCTTGTAAATCAGATATTTTGTGATTCAGATTAAGTATATTGCTTTGAAGTTCTTTTTCCTTATCTTGTAAGTCTGATACAGCTCGTAAAGCTAAGGCTTTATCTTTGGAAAAATCTAGAACTAAATTGTGTTCATTTCGAAGTTTGTTTTCCAAAGAATGAACCTTTTTCTTTTCTGCCTTTAAGGATAAAGGCCATATTAGTTAGTTTTTCTTCTAAGATGCATGATTCATCAATATCAGAGTCTGAATTAGAATTTACCTCCGGTCTTTCTGAATCATCTGAGTTTTCAGACTCTGAATCTTCCTCATTTTCAGCTTCATTTTGGCCAGTTGCCATTAATGCAACTTCTTCTGTTGCTTCCTCTTCATCAGAATCAGATTCTCTTCTCTCTGCATCCTCTTCATCAGTCAGTCCAAACCACACCTCATCTTCAGCTATCATAGCTGTTAGGCACAAAAAGGCCTCAGTCAAACCTGTTCTACATCTGAGGGGGAGATTTATAATCAAACCTGTTGATGCATTTGAAGGTTGAATTTAAGGCCTGTTATATGTCTTATTGAAACCTGAAAATGATTTGCAATATCAGTCTAAAGCTGTTCTATATGTTGCATGTGTTGCAACTAAGACAGTTTGTCCAAGCTGCTCTGTCTGCTGAACAGGCTGGACATAAACTGTCTACGCTGCTCTACACTGTTGAGCAGCTTGGGCAATTTTAAAGTGTTCTGTTCTTTGTGAACAGAACCTGTTCTTTGTGAACAGGCTAAACACTTTATGGAATATGTTTCCAAGTCATCATGTATTGTTTTTGATTACAAGATCAGTTTACAAAGTCGAAGACAAAGTGGAAAACAGAACTGCTCAGCCTGCCCAAGCTGTTCTGTAACATGAAGACAAAAGGTTATTTGAAAAAGGGTAACAGACCTTTTTCTTATATCAAAATAGGCCTTTACAAGGAAGAAAGACGCAAAGTTGACATTCCTAAATTAGTTAAAGGCAATGCAACAGTAGACAAAGTAAAAAGACAAAAGTTCTGCACATGTGAAGTCAAGTCTGCTTTTCAGAAAAGTGCAGAAAAGGTTATGTTGTCTTTCAACAAGACTTCTCCTTTTTCATTCCGTCCAATGAAGATGTTTCTCTTAGATCCTCTAAGTGAGTATAAAAGGAAGCTTCTAAGGACAGAAAGAAGAGGGATGAAAGCTAAGTGCTGAAACCAAGAGTGAACGTGCAAGTGTGATTTTCATGCATGCAAGCCTTCTGTGTAAATCAGCATCTGTGTGTCTAAGCTGTTTCACATAAGCTGTTCCCTTAAGTCTTGTAAACACAGTGAGTGCTTCTTAGTGAGTGTATTCATTGTATACTAGTTTGAGTTTGTCTTAGACTATTGAACATATTGTTGTATCTGTCATCTCAGCTTGAACTATTATTCTGCAGTCAAGCTTGTTTGTAATTAACAAATTGTTGATAATACATACAAACATTGAGAAAATAGTGTGTAGTTTTTAAATAGCTGTATTCACCCCCCCTCTACAGCTTAAAGCTATATACTTTGGGAACCTCTCGGGACCTACAACTGGTATCAGAGCAGTTTAGAGTGTGTGTCATTCTAGATCTATCATTCTCCCAAGTTTCCATGGACAACAGTGCTGCAAATTCTTCTTACTATGACAATGGCTCTATGGGCAAACCTCCAAAATTTAATCATCAAAACTTCTCTGGTTGGAAGTGCAGAATGATGCTCTATTTAGAGAATCTGGATGTACAACTGCCAGAGATAGTGATGGAGGGTCCCTATGTGCCAACCTCTGTTACTACCATATCTCCAGCGGTTGAAGGAGCTGCTCCTGAAATCAGGACCTTTGAGAAAGCTAAAGCTCAATGGTCTGATGAAGACAAGAGACTGGTGGCTCTGGATGCAAAGGCCAGAAACAATCTGGTCATTTCTCTTCCTGATGATGTGTTCAAAACAGGTTGAGAAAATGAAGACAGCCAAAAAGAAATGTGGGATACTTTGTGTACTGTCTATGATGGACCCACAATCACACTGGAAAACAGGATCAACAATCTTGTTAGACAGTATGAACTTTTCTTTGCTAAACCAAAGGAGACTCTCACTGAAACCTACACCAGGTTTACTGCTTTAGTGAATGATCTCAAAGCTGTTGGGATCACTAAGGACAGTCTCACCCTGGTAAATAAATTTCTGGACATTCTACCTGAAGAGTGGAACTACTTCTCAACAATTCTAAGGAACTCAGGTACTATCAGAAGTATGGATCTAGTCAATCTGTATGGATCCTTACTGAATGATGAACAATCAAGGCAACAAAAGAGAAATGCCTTGGAAATGTCCAAAAGAGGTGCAGCCTTTGTAGCTAATGTGAGACAGCCTGTAAATCAAGTGAGTGATGTGTTCACTCAACCTGATCAACAGGATGATGACAAGGAGGAAGTGTCAGATGAAGAAGATAATGCAGATCTTGTTGAACAAGATGATGAGCAAATGATAGCTATGCTTGTCAAAAGGTTCAACAAGAAAAGGTTTGGAAGAAACATGCTGCAAGGAAATTCAGGTACTGGCAAAAAGAAGGCATTTGATAAATCCAAGGCTGAGTGTTTCAAATGTGGCAAAACTGGTCATATAGCTTGCTGACTGTGTGCAAAGCTGTTGGCTCAGTCATCCAAACCCATACAAGACAAACAAGGGATGATGGTTATTAGGTTAAGTACCTATATTGGCCGATGGCTAAGCTGAGGAAGTTGGAAAAACTCAAGTGGGGTTCCAAACGCCAAAGGGACTTATGGCAGAGACTTGTGATTGGGAGGAATTGATTCATCGTTCCTGATGAAGAAGACAATCCAAATGTTCTGATGGCCAAACCAACTGATTGTCCCATCAACAAGCAGTTTCAACAGGAATGGTTGAAGCTGAAGCTTTCAAGCTAGAGAAACTGGAATTCCTAACTATGATGTATTAAGGAAAAAACAACCTTCCAGGTTTGGTTACTTTTGACAGTGGGCTGCTAAGGGCACATGACAGGTTGTAAAGAATTGTCTGAGTAACTCAGGCCTTGAAAAAATGGCCAAAGTCACCTTTTGTGACAATGTACAGATCCACTGAAGGATTATGGAAACTCTTAAAGCTGGTGCTGGCAGTGTTCAAAAAAGAGTAGCCTATTGTTGATGGGCTAAAGCATAACCCTGTCAGCATAAAGTCAACTGTGTGATGCTGGCTACAAGGTTAACTTTGATGAGCACCTGGGTTACATATTGGATCCCCAAGGCAAAGTTGTGCTATGTGCTCAACGAAAGAAAGGTGTATATGTTGTGGATATGCATTTTGCTGACCCCACAACTGAAACCTGTTTTCTCACAAGAACAAATGCTGATCTAAACTGGCTATGGCACAGAAGACTGTCACATCTGAACTTCAAGAACATCAACAAACTTTGTAAGAAAGAGTTGGTGACAGGTTTGCCTTCTATGACTTTTGCTAAGGATAGATTATGCACAGCTTGTGAGAAAGGCAAGCAGAGAAAAACATCTTTTAAATCCAAACATAATTTCTCTATTGATACTCCACTCTTCTTAATCCATATGGACTTGTTTGGACCTGTTAATGTCCCAAGTCTAGGAGGAAGAAGATACACTCTTGTAATGGTTGATGAGTTCTCCAGGTACACATGGGTGATCTTTCTAAAGAGCAAAGGAGAGGCTGCTAGAGAGATTATTGGATTTGTCAAAAAGATGGAAATGCTAAACTCTGCCCAAGTAAAGAAGCTTAGAAGTGATCATGGTACTGAGTTCAGAAACAGAACTCTTGAAGACTTCTGTGAAGAGAAAGGAATCACTCAAAACTTTTCAGCAGTAAGAACTCTTCAACAAAATGGAGTTGCTGAAAGGAGAAACCGAACTCTCATTGAAGCTTCCAGAACCATGCTGTGTGCATCAGGTTTACCTTCATCATTTTGGGCTGAAGCTGTTAACACTGCCTGCTTCACCCAAAACAGATCCTTAGTGGTGAAAAGATTCAACAAGACTCCCTATGAGCTGCTCAAAGGGAGGAAGCCAAATGTCAGTTATTTCCATGTGTTTGGATGTCCTTGTTTCATTCTAAATCAAAGGGACCAGCTGTCAAAGTTTGAACCTAAAGCTGATGAAGGTGTGTTTGTTGGCTACTCTGCTATCTCCAAAGCCTACAGAGTATAAAACAACAAAAGAAAGGTGATAGATGAATCTATCAATGTCACCTTTGAAGAGTCCAAGAATGCCTCCACCAAAGCTGTTCCTGAATCAGTTTCAGGAGAACTTAACTTTGATGATCTGATGCATTCAAACAATGAAGAGGACTCAAAAGCTTCCACTACACCCAGTGTGGAACCTGTTAATCATGATGGACATGATGATGATTATGTCATACACCCCTGTGTGAAAAATTAAATGTACTGACTTAAGTAACAACTTGCATGTCCAGAAACCTATCAATGCTGATTTCCAGTTCCTCTGTTTGATATTCAACAGTGGTCAGACATGTTCAACAAGTGAACAGGCTCAAGACAAAACAGTTGTGTCTTGAAAATCTGAGAGCTGCTTCAACAGGACCCGCTGAAGGATGTAACAAACTCAGGTGAATCCATCATTGAAAAATGATTCCTAAGTGGATCAGGTGTCACCCCAATGATCAAATAATTGGTGACATCAACAAAAGGATACAAACACGGTGGGACAGCTTAGGGAACTTTTGTATGTTCTCTAGTTTTGTTTCACTGATGGAGCCAAAGAAGGTTGATGAAGCATTAAAAGATGCCAATTGGATCACTGCCATGCAAGAAGAGCTCAATCAGTTTGAGAGAAACAATGTATGGAAGCTGGTCCCTGCTCTTAAAGGTAAAACTATAATTGCCCAGGTTCCCCTCAAATATCACAAAAATCTCATTTGTGCCATGTCCTAGTTCAGTTCATCCCATTTCCTCTCTCCCCTTTTCTTCCCTCCGCCTTCTCTCTCTTGGGCTCAAATATGAACCAACCTTTGTTGGCCTTCAGCAATCTTGGTTGACATGCACATCACCTACAGAGGCGGTGGACTAGCAAGCCTGTACTGCTAGAGCAAGATGCATAGGCATCCGTATTCTTCCATTGAACCAGTTTCATGTGTGCGCTTCAAGCCAGGCATGTTGGTTGCTAGTTCTCGTCTACAATTTACCTTCACCAAAAGGTCAGCAGGCAGGCAAGATCCGATCGATGAACACTTCCCTGAGCGGTTGCATGCTTCAAGGCTGATGTGGTCGATGCAGTTGAGTGTGCAACCCAATGGCCATTCAGGGGAGTCGCCAGATATGAAGCTATGCCCGGGGGACCCGCAGTATTGAGGATGAGCTTTGAAGTTCTCTGCGCGAATATAGGTGCGGGCAACAGTCCGATTAGAGTTAAGCCAGAGGTACTGGAGGTGGCCACACCTGAGATTCGAATTTGTGCCTGTTCACAGGGGATAGGACACTATAGGCACAGGTATACCAGAACATAAGTCATACAGCCATGTCCTGGCTTAGTCATGGTACAAGGCAAGCACTGAACTTAGGAGATGCCATGCCAGTAAACGGCGTATGCCATCTCACATAATTTGCGGATCATATCCCTTCCAACATAGTGATATTTCGTTGGCAGACAGGATCGCTCGATCCAGAGTTTGGTCACATATAGCTCCTAAATGCCCGTTCAGGCATAGAGGCTAGTTTAATGTGGGGTACACTGGATGATGTGGTGTATGGTGCAGATGATGAGTGTGTTGACGGAACTTATCCATGGCTCACAGCACATCTGTAGGATGCACTGGTGATGAAGAGTGATGTTGACAACATCCCGGTGAGTCCCAATACTCATGGAGAAAGAACACTGGGTATTGAGAAGTGGTATGGGGATCAGATGCGAGATGAGACCCGACTTTGTGCGATGAATGTTCTGTAGTGAGGGTTTGCGTTGAGGAGGTGTATGTCAGATGCGAATAGGAAACTGATATAGGGAATCGATTCGATTAGATGGGTATACATTCAGTGAGGATTTTACGGTGATGAATTGATGGAAGGTAAGTTGAGATCGAATGAGTGGAATAAGCAGTATGTATTAGTATGAGAAGGTATTGTATGAGGCGATTGTTGAGTGTGACGATGTGTATGAAGAGATAGAATTGTAGTTTAGACGGGGGAGGAAGGAAGGGCGATGTCACGTGTTTATGGAAACTGCATGGTTAGTCAGTAAAAAACAAATCTTGGAAGGATCAAAAGAACGGCACTTATCCATTGTTTCTAAAGAATCACTAGTTGCTCAACAACTTACCACTTGCCACATTTCTGCGCAATAGATCACTACTAATTACAAGCGGATCTAATAAACACACAAGAAATTGAGAGCAGTCGAACAGTAATAATAAGGTTTAAAGGAAAGTTAAAGATAAAACAGGTAAATTAAAGACTAATGCTTAGGTACGCAATTTGACATGAGTAAAGTGGTCTAAACACTTGTGAATAAGCTGGAGTTTGGGTCCGATACGAACTGGTAGCGATCCAAGCTGTACCTCGATAGATAAGGTTGGTGGAGTTTCTTCATAGTGGCTGTCATCCATCTCTCCATCAAAGTTGTACCTCAAAGCCTTGGCTCCGCGGTTCAGTCTTTCGAGTTGTCTGTAGCAAGGCAGTTGCCTCAAAGTTCTGTAATAGCGCTTTGCAAGCCGTGTCTTACACTTAGACTATGTAAGTGAGCAGCGTTTGGTGTATCAGATGTGAAGATAGGTTGAACAGGGGGTGTAGACAAGACAAAGCGTGCTTGTGATAACATACAAGAGTGTGGCATGAAGGGACGTGTGAATCAGAGAGTCGTAGATTAGTTGGATTCACGCCTATCAGTTGAGCATATGGGCTGGCTCAAACAATAAGCTGTGCAAAACGTTGATTTCTAGTTACAAGATGACCTGTAATGTAGTACATGCTCGAAAGCCATGTAATCAAGAGCCGTGTTTTCATGAACCTAAATGCCTTGTTAACAGTACAGAAACTAGACAAGAGAAGTAGCAGTGTGAACCTAGCATCATCTAGACTCTAATGCTTTGTTCAGAGCAGATTAAACTTGCATGTGAGAACCATCGGTGTGAAAACGCAGCAAAACATAACTTCTTAGTAGTACCATTCTTCTGACGATATTACAACTTAGTTGTCCACAGTCTGGTGTTTGCAACACAAAGGTAAATTAAAAAAAATGCCAACAGTCAAAGATGAGCTACGACCTTGTATTCAAAGGTTAATTAACCAGTTAGGTAATTAGGGTGAACACTGTCGTTTCCAATGATTCAAATCAGCACTTCACGACATCTTCATAAGGTGTTGGTGGATAATACAATGAAAACTTACCGGCAAGTCCAGGGCATTCACTTTCTGAATAAAATTTTGGTGATGCGAAACTAAAACTTCAAACGTGATCCGACAAGTTAGGACGTGTCTGACTTCAATACTGTACTGTGGATATGCTTCGATGTATGAATATGAATACTGACCTGGTATCATATATGTGCTGTGAGATTGTGTTCTCTATGAACGTCGAAACTAGTATATATCTCTGCGACACAGAATATGGGAGTTTGGGATGATGGCTTCGGTATACACTAAGGCCATGATATTGCGTTTCAACCAGAATAGGACGTAAGTTTCCTTGAGATAGCGGCAATCGCCACAGAGGACTCTGCATCTCTACAGCAAGCTAGACTGCTCGCAGCATCCCGGAATCTAATGTCGGTCCCACAGCAGCTTCCAAGCAGAATATGTAACTAGGCTGCAGATCATCTCGAGCAAGGTTAACAATGAAAGACTAGTAAGTGGCGATTCCTGACTGCCCAACTGACTTACACTTGCTCAGCATGCCAAGCTAAGATTGAACATCTGCACACTCGTGTAGCATTAGAAGTTCCGATACATGACCAACCTGTTGTGCATACTTTCTGTCCTATCAATACCTCAGAATGGGCAGCAATAGCCTGCAAAGTTAGAATCTTAATAATCAATGCTCCAGCTGATGTCTAGTTCGCGCGCAGATAGGCCTCATATATGAGCTCGTAAACCTAGTGGGGGAGTACGTGCAATAGACCTTATCAAGCTCTAGTGTCTGAAGATCTCCTTCATTCAGGTAACAAATGGGCAAAAATGAAATAGAGATTCTTTTAACAGCAGATACTAGAGAGATTTCTTTGGATCAAGGCTTGGCAAACCTAGCACACAGGACAGGTGGCAACATAATATCAGGTCTACTAGCAGTTAATAGGCAACTCCCAATCAATGCTCTGTAAGCTGTGTACTGAAAAGCTGTTGCCACTGGCACAGCACATCCAATTTTAAACTTAGTTGCCATTGGGGTTTGATAATATGGAGAACTTTGATCAAATTTTGAACTTTTTCAAGTTTGATCTAAAGTGTACTGTTCGTTGATTTATAAAAGTTCCAGTTAGGTGTTGTTTAACCTGTAAGCCTAAAAAGAAAGTTAGTTTCATCCGCATACTCGCATTCATACTTAGAGATTTCATAGTAATGAAATTCTTGCATAGCTGCTCATTAGTAAACGCAAATGATAGTGTCATCACAAATTTGAACAAGCATAATGTTGAGACTTTTTGGGTTTTTTTTTTGTTTTTTTTTGCATGCTCTTTATGAACAGTGTAGTATCCCACGTTACCTCTGGAATAACCCAGTGCTCATAAGGAACCCTCAGTAAGAGTGTCATCCAGGCTCTAGTGCTTGTTGAGACATAGAGAGCTTTATCCAACTATAGACAAAACCTGGATGTTGGTTCGTTTCAGAAACCTGGAGGCGCGTGACATAAACGTCTTCTTGCAGGCTTCCCATTCAAAATGCACCTTCCTCCATTTGAAATACGTTATGCTCTTAGAGCAGCGGAGGCCTAGATCAAACGAAATTGCTTATCTAGCCTAGGCCACAGGAGGCAATATATTCATCATAATCAATTCTCCTCTGTCTGTGAGCCTGAGCACCAGTCTGCCTTATTTCTAAGACATGCCTTGCTCATCCATCTTATTCTGAAAACCATTTAGTGACC